>JAJEJO010058563.1:0-31602 GCA_020662805.1 Glaucomys volans | reverse complement strand
CCCGGCTCTTGATCTTGTCTGGCACAGACCTGGCACCAAGCCGCTGCTGCTTCATTAAAGGGTTGTGTTCACTGTCTACACAGGAGAGCCCGCAGGTGGCCACCCAGGGAGGGAGGGACGGCCCGGTGGAGGGTGGCCTGCAGCCAGGACCTGGGTGAGGGCCTGGGCAGGGCTGCTTCTGCCCGAGTGCCCGGCAGCCTGGCTGGGACTGACCACACCTTGGCTGGGCCCACCGGGTGCTGGCCTTTCCCTGACCACGAGGGCTGGAACTGGCTTCACGGGGGGAAACTGAGGCAGGTGGGGGTGGGGAGGAGAGGGTGGTGCCTGGCCATGCAGGAGCTGAGCTCTGGGTCCTGCCGCTGAAGGCTGAGTGTCTCAGAGTACAAAGGAGAAAGGAGGGACCTGGACAGGAGGAGACGGGTGGGCAGAGGTGGCCCCAAGGGCAGGAGGGCTGGCCAGAACCTTGGGGCCTGCAGCACTGTCCAAGGGGGTCACATGTGAGGCTCACAGGCTTCTGTGGGGCCCTGACTGCAGCAGGATGGGGCTTCCCCCATCTCTCCCTCATTATGCCACCAGCATGGGTCCAGGGACACTCCTGGTTCCATCTTCCCCACAGGTGCCCCCTCCTGGTCTATGGTCCACCTTTCCCCAGTGGGGGACCTGTCAGTCCTGGGTCTACCAGGCAGGAGTTATGTAACTTCATCAGACAATGCTGGAAAAGAAAGTGTATCAGTCAGCTGGAGCTGCGTAACAAAGTCCCATGGCCTGGGCTTTAAATAACAGAATTTGTTGTCTTGTGGCTCTGGGGGCTGAAATTACAAAATCTAGTTGTGGGCAGGGCTGGTTCCTCCTGAGACCTCTCCTTGTCTTGAGGATGGCCACCTTCTGGCTGTGTCCTCTGCTTGAGTCTCTGGGTCCTAATCTCTTTTAAGCCCTCCTGATGACCTCATTGTCATTTGATTATCCCACATAGGGGACACTGTGAGGTCTGGGGGTTTGGACTTCACGTAACTTTGAGGGATGTAGTTTGGCCCATATCAGAGGTTCATCTGCCCTGCCCTGGGCCCTTGCCCGCTCCTGCGCATGCTGCTGACCCCTAGATTTGCAGTCCCAGGCCTGGCGAGGCTATGCCACAGGAAACGGGGTCCAACATGATCCCGCCAGCACCAGCCGGCATTGCCATGGCCTCCCGGCAGCCCATCCACCATGCAGAGGGCTTCAGGATGCATGGCCCACGCCCAGAGGAGCAGGCTCACCCTGGCCCTGGGCGATGGCCAGTGTGGGAGGTGAACGGTGGGGCTCTGGTGGCCACGAGTCCAGTGTCTCACATCTGGACAGCGGCTTGCAGTGTCTGCACACAGCGCGTGGCCTCCAAGAGTGGCCTGACGTGCCCAGTGAATGTCTTCTGCTCTCAGGGTCCTGTGCCCTGGTGCCCAGGCATCTGCTGGTGCCCAGGTGAGCATGTATTTGGCCCTACTGTGCAAGGCCCTCGGGATCCCTCGGGTCTCGGAGCAGGGGCCCCGACTGCTGCCTTACAGAGAGGGTGCAGCAGAGAGGCCTGCCAGGCTCGCCCAGGACCTTGGGGCCCGTGGGCGGCAGCCGGTCCCTGTGGCAGGCGCGTGCACCGGTCCCAGCAGCCCCCACCCGCCCGCTCACACTGTCTACAGAAGAGCCTGCAGCGGAGTCCCGAGTTCAAGTCAGGGACTGAGGGCTGACCCGGGGGAGGAGAAGGACAGGCAGCCAGTCAGGGAGCAGTGGGCAGGCCGTGCCTGGGGCGTGAGCTGGGGACGAGGTGGGGATGACAGGCGTGACCTGCTCTCAGCGCGCCCTGGCTGCTGTGGGAGGCCCTCTGGTGGCTCCTGTGTTCTTTTGGTGGAATCTCAGCTGTCCTTGCCGACGTCCTTGCCACCCACGGGCACTGCGTCCAGCCCTTCCCCTGCTCTGTTGCCTCCAGTCCCTGTTTCCCGTGTGGACAGCGTGTGCCTGGGTGCCTGGCTGCTTCACGGGGCCTCTCCGTCCAGGCCTGTGGTGGCCAGAGCTGCAAATAACGCAGCTTGCTTTTTGTTTTGTTTTGTTTTGTTTTGTTTTGTTTTGTTTTGTTGTGGCTTTGGTACGGGGGACTGAGCCAGGGGTGCTAATGCCTGAGCCACGGACCCAGCTTGTTTCATTTTTTATTTAGAGACAGGGTCTCGCTGAGTTGCTTAAGGCCTCACTAAGTTGCCCAGGCTGGCCTTGAACTTGTGATCCTCCTGTCTCAGCCTCCCAAGCTGCTGGGATTACTGGCTGGAGTCACTGCACCCCGCCTGAAAATACCTTATTTTTTAAAGGGAAAATACAGGTACAAGTACTTCTGATTCCAGTCCCGCCTTTCCCCTGCCCCAGGCGGCCTGGTTTCCCGCACAGGCAGGAGCAACAGGACTGGAGCACTGAGGACTCACTCATTGGCTTCCCTCTGGACGCGCACCAGCAGCCTCAGCGCGACACCCACAGAAGCACCACCAGGCCTGACCGCAGCACCAGTGCCCTGCTTTGGAGCTGCTGTGGCTCTGGAAGGAGGCCCACTGGGGACACAGGCTCATCTGGCAGGGGAAGGCCACATTGCAAAGGCAGCAAGGACCCACGGCCCCCTGGGAGCATCTCTAGTGCGAGGAGGACGTGCAGGCCGAACGCACGCCCAGCGGGGGCCCGGGAGATGGCAACCAGGACACAGGCATGAACATCTAAGAGTGCGGGGAACATTCTTGGAACTAAAAATCCTGATTTGTAAACCACATACCTTTCTTGGCTCAACTGCAGGAGAGACAGGTGTCCCCGGGTTCTGAATTTGTGTGGGGAGGACCAGGTGGAAGAACAACTCAAAATGCAGAGCCCACCTCTGTCCAGAGGAACGTGAGGGAGGAGAACCCGAGGGCAGCAGCAGCCCGTGCGGAAATGACAGGGGAAGAGAAAGTAAGAACAAGACCAGGCCTCTGGGTTGCAAGGACCACAGCTCCAGACGGGGCTGTGCAGGAAGCGGGAGGAATTCCCGGACTGGGAGGAAAAGCTCTTCTCAGCGCCTGTGCTGGTCCGCGTCACGCACAGCGGCAGAGGCAGCCGACTCTGTGAAGACAAGAGGTTTATGGAGCCCACGGTTTCAGAGGTTCCAGACCAGGTGGGTGCTCTGGTTTGGCCTCCGATGAGGGCAAGTGGCAGTGGCAGGAACACTTACCACAGTGGCATCACATCCCGTGACAGGAAGCAGAGAGAGAAGAGCAGAGTAGGGTCCCACGAGCTCCCTTGAGGGCACACCCGGTGCCCAAGGCCCTCCCACCAGATCCCATCCCAACACACCTCCCGGGGCCACACCGGCCTCTGGGGACACTCCTCAGACTCTGGGGGCTATCCTGGCTGTGGTGCACCATCTGTCACTGACAGCTCAGAGTTGACGGACTGGCATCCACAAAGCACTCAGAGGAAGGGGCTCTGCCTGGGGCCACACCCAGGAGGGGCCATGGTGCCAGCAGAGGCCCAGGCAGTGGGCAGGGTGAGCTGGCCCTGTGAGAGGACACAGGGTGCGTTTCTAGAAGGCTGTGCAGACGGAGGAGGTGCTGCAGATGGTGACGGGGTGTGGAGGAGCGCCACCAGGGCACACGGCCGGCAGGGTCAGGGTCAGCAGGCGGGAAGAGGCCCCAGCAATAAACAGGCAGGAATCGAGAGCCCTGCAAGGACAGCGAGAGTGGACGACCTGGTAGGTCTGGGTCACGCACTGCTCATCTGCCCAGCCAGGTCACCGAGAATCCCAGCAGGACCCCCAAGGCAGTCCGGACGGGCAGACCCGCCGGCGGGTGCCGGAGCATCCACCAGGTCAGGGCACCGAGCCCCGAGTCTGGGAATTCAGTGCGACACATTCACGAACGTCTCCCACGCGAAGTCAGCCGTCTGCTTTCTCAAGGACGCAGGTAGCCGTTTAAAACCTGGGTGATGCACCTCGTTACAGAGAAACCACGAGGGCACCTTCAGGGTAGAGGCTCTAACTCATCACATTCTAGAAAAATCAGGGATCGTGAGTTCCCCCTTCCTCTCCTCAAAGCCCCTTTCCTCTTGGATGGCGTGAGGGTCTTGGAGAAGAGGCCCGCTGGGCAGCACATGCCGAGGCTTACTTCCAACGTGAACGTCTGGACGGAGTGGTCAGCGGCAGGAGGCCCTGCGAGGGCCCAGGATCCCAGGCAGCCCCCACCCCCAACAGGCTTCTCCCAGGGCTGCTGCTGGCTTCCCATTGGCCAGAAGGGTCACATGGCCATGCCTGGCTCAAGGCATGTTGGGAGGTGTGGCTTTTGTTCTGGGTGGGACGTGCCCAGGGAGACCCAGGGCTCTCTTAGTGTAAGAGGGCCATGGATCTGGGAAGGTAGACTCCACGACCTCCCGGGGACTGACAGAATGGAGGCCGACGTCGCAGACTGATCTGAGTGTGGGAGGGAATCCTCAGGATGTCCACAGGAACACCTTAACCTCACTCGTCCCTGAGCGAGAAAGGCCAAAGGCCAGGCACCTCTGAAAGAGGTGGTCGTGGTATCTGGAATGTCCCTGAAGGTCTCCTGAGTTGAGGATCTTGTCCCCAGTGTCAAAGGTGGGCTTGTGGGCAGTGAGTGGATGTGACCTCATCAGGGGTTGATCCCTGGATGGTCCATAGCTGAGTGAACCCCTGGGAGGTGGTGGAGGCTTAGGTGGTGGGACTGACGGGAGTGTGTCGTCGGGGACGTGCCCTTAGGGTCTCTGTCTTCTCTGTCTCTCCCGCTCGGCTGCCTGAGCAGCCCTGCCCTGCCACACGCCTTCACCACGATGTCCTGCCTCACCACAGGCCCATCGTGCTGGGCCAAACCACCAAGGACTGAAGTGTCTGAAACTCGAGCCTTAATAAACCCCCTTCCTTTTAAGTTGCTTTTCTCAGGTATTTTGTCTCAGAGACGGAGAACTGACTGACATATGAAAATGACAGAGGTAAAAGGCGAGTTAACAGAAAGCAAAGCCACTGAAACTGGAAAGTGCAACGAACCCAGAGCTGCAGCTTCGGAGACTCACCAGACAGTCTCTCGTGAACTTGGCAAGAAATAAAGAGCAAACAAGACCCAGCGAAGAATAAAAAATGTGGTGCAACTATGAGATTGGAAGAGAATTAAACTATTTTCTGAAGGAAACTTGGTTTAACTATGTCACTTTATATAACTAAGTAAAATTGAAGACCTCGAGGATCAGAAAGGGCCCCTTAGGAAAAAGAAAATCAAACATGTTACTATAATACAATGAAACCTGCGGGAAAAACCGACCCCAGGAGCGTAGGTAGGCGACCCGGCCAGTGTCCTGGAAGGTGGTGGTCCCGGAGACGGAGGTGGCTGCGGGCAGGTGGCAAGCATGCTGTGGGATCAGTGAGGAGGTGGCACCCTGTCACGCACCGAGCCCTGGGAACTCTTCACTTTAAAAATGGTTTAAGGGAAGCCGGGCACGGTGGCGCAAGCCTGTAATCCAAGCATGGGAGGCTTAGTCAGGAGGATCGCGAGTTCAAAGCCAGCCTCAGCAGCTTAGCGAGGCCCTAAGCAACTCAGTGAGACCCTGTCTCTAAATAAAATACAAAATAGGGCTGGGGATGTGGCTTAGTGGTCAAGTGCACCTGAGTTCAATCCCTGGTTCCAAAAAAAAAAAGTGGTTTAAGGGTGACTCTTCATCGGTGGATTGATCTCAGTGGGGGGAATGGATTCGGAGAGCAGCGCCTGGGGGTGGACGCTGAGGCCAGGCCCTGCGCTGACGGGCGCCAGGTGGAGGGACCTGCAGAGCTGGCTCAGTGGGCACCTCAGTCCTCAACCTCACCTGGTTGGGGGGCTCCGCCCTCTGTGGTCCTAGGGGGCATGCTGTCCACCTGGTCACTCTGCACCTGGGTCCTCTAGGGAACCTAGCCAGGCACCAAGCAGTGAATGGAGGAATGAGAAGCAGGACACAGGCCTTGATGTTTTGTGGTCACCACAGAAACCTGTCAGGGACAGTGGGAGGGACAGGGAAGGGTGGTTGAGCGGGTGAGGTGCGGCTGGCCTGGCTCTTCCTCCCTGCCTCCCGCAGCGTCTGCTTTCCAGCAGGGAGCCCAGTGAGATTCCAAGCCAAGAGCTCTGGCCCCGTGGAGGCTGGGTGAAGGGGAGGCCGCAGGAGCTGGCAAGATGGGGTGGCTGCCGTCCCGGCTGTTCTCTTGTGAGGTGGGGAGAGGGGCTCTCTGAGAGGAGGGAAGGAAAGGGTGAGGGGTTGCCCCTGGAAATGGGGGGACTGAGCAAGCCAGTGTGGCAGGTGACCTCAAGCCCCGTCACCTGCTGGGTCCTGTGTGTGAGCCCTTCCCAGTCCCCACGCTCAGCGCTGGCTTGGGCTCTCCAGAACCTGGACTCCTGACTCAGGCATGACCTTGAAGGTCACCGGGAGACTGGGCCCCCACCCTGGCTGCTGGCTCCTATCGGATGGCCTTCAGGGAGGGCGGGGCCATTGCCCTTGCTGGGAAGCCATTGCAGCCGCCAGTCTCACTGTGGGTCGGTCGGGAAGGGGTCCCTCCCTGGGTCCCTGTCTTCTTAAGACTGTCCACTGCAAGCCTCCCCCTGTGGCAACCTGGCCGAACCCTCCCTGGTTCCCTCTGGCCGCACCACCATCCTCTGCCAGTTCCCGGTTCCCCTCCCCAGGCAGACAGTGCCGGAGAGGGGAGAAGGGGGGCAGGCATGGCCGCCCAGGCACTAACCATAAACCACTCTCAGAAGGTTTTATGAGGCTCATTTTTCCCTTCCATTTTCGGAGACAATCTAATCTCTGAGAGCCCACTCCCTTCTAACTCACATATTACGGGCTTTCATCAATACTGATATACGATCAATTACCCAAATGTAATTGATTAGTCGGGAGAACCGCATTTTCTCCTCTCGGCTAGTGTCTGATTGGACATGAGCGTGGCAGTGGCCGAGCGAGGGTGGCCTTGCCCTTGGCTGTGGACTATCTTTACCTTTTAGCTGAGATTAGATTTATACACAATTTACTAATGTTAGCTTAAGAAAAATCCAAAAGGGCACTCTATGCCCCAGCCCGCGGATGACAGCACCCGGGGACGCGATAAGCCGCCCGCGAGGGGGATTAGTGGCCGAAATTGCCTCCTGAGCTGGCTCGGAGCTTCGCCGTCTTTATTTGGCCTCAGAGATAATTTTTTGTCATCAGAAGTTTGAGTTCCATAAATTCAATATCACAGAATTCAATAAAGAGAGCCAGCCTGTTCTGGCTGGGCCGCGTGACTCTCGGCTGAGCAGAACCATGACTTTGTACCAACATGGCAGCGATGGCCAGGCTGGGACCCGCAGGCCTGGCCAGGGAGAGCCGGGCTCCCGGCCCCCCAGACTGCCCTTCTGTGCCCTCCAGAGCAGTCGCCCAGCACCATGGTCCTGCTTGGCGACGTGGTTGGCTCATGACCAGCAGAGTCGTGGGGCAAAGGATGGGCTATGACCAGAGCTGATCAACACTCCGCCGCCCCGTGTGCTGGGAGCTCAGGGGGTGTCTGTCAGCGGGCAGGTTTGCTTCCTGTGAAAGGGACTAGGAAGCGGGGTCCTTTGAAGCTGTGACCGTCCTCAGGACGCAGGAGAGCTGCTGCTCCACGCAGACCCCACCAACCCAGCTAGAACAGCTCCAGGGCGTGGCTGGCTCCTCCTTGTCAATCCCGCAGACAGAAGAGGCGAGGAGAAGGCAGAGGCAGGCCGGCAGCGTCACCCCCAGGGCTCAGGGTCACGTCTTCCTGGAGCTCCTGAGCTGCTGGTGTCCTGTCACTCCCTGCGTCCTGTCACAGCCCCAGCCAGGCCTTGGGGCTCAGGAGGGCGTGGGTGACCCTGGCTGGCGTCTCTGCTTCTCACCTGCCCAGCCTGGCGCTCCAGCCTCGTTACCAGCAAGCTCACCTGCCACAGCTCTCTTACAGATTCCCAGGGACCCGAGGACCCACGGGCACAGCAAACAGGAGCCCCTGCTGTTGGCGTCGGCTTCCTGCCCCAGGCCAGCCCCATGTGTGGAGGTCCCCACGTCACCTGGGAACCCGAGTGGGGAACCCACTCCTCAGAGCAGGCTGCTTTCTGCCCCAAGGGAGCGACTGGCTCGGCTCTCCAGGCCGTTTCGGGTAAGCAGGACGCTGGGCACAGCTGGGTGCTAGGTGCTCAGGATCTTGCCTGCCCAGTCCAGCAAGCAAGAGCTCGCAGGGGGCTTGGCCGTGCGGGTCACCTCCCAGGCCTCTGGGTTCCCTGCCCGTCATGGCTTGGCCCCACCCAGGAGCGCGGCGCTGCCAGCCGAGTGGCAGTGGCTGGTCCCCACCTGCGGCCCCTTGTGCTGACCTCTCCCCTCCTGGAGTGGCCGGGCCCCCTGCTGCTCCAGGCTGCCTGGCCTTCTTGCTGTCCTCGTCCACTGTGGCTGCTCTTTCCTCATTAGGCCTATGTGCTGGGGACTCAGGGACCCTCCTGGCCGACTCTCCCCTGTCTCCTCCGCTCAAGCCTGGCCCGAGGACCCTGCCGTCACAAAGCTTCTGTCCTGTGGGCGAGGCCTTCCCAGGCACTGGTCTCCCCTGGCTTTGTGTCCCTGTCACTCCACAGACCAGGGGTCATCTGAACCCTCTGCTGAAACGTCACATGCTTGTGCTCCTGGCCATGTGTGCCCCACGGTGCGCACCACACGCCACCCAACGTGGCGCCCCTGGGGAAAGCCTGCTCTGGGTGCCCTGGGCCCCTGGCAGGGCCCTTCAGAGTACAGCTTCATTCTTTTTTTTAGAACCAGGGATTGAACTCAGGGACACTCGGCCACTGAGTCACATTCCCCAGCCCTATTTTGTATTTTATTTAGAGACAGGGTCTCACTGAGTTGCTTAGGGCCTCGCTAAGTTGCTGAGGCTGGCTTTGAACTCAGATCCTCCTGATTCAGTCTCCCAAGTTGCTTGGATTACAGGCGTGCGCCACCACGCCCGGCCCAGCTTCATTCTTGAATGACGGCCTCAGCTCCTGAGCACTCGGGGGGAGGGCATGAGCCATCTAAAGGGAGCCCCGAGTCTCAGACGGGAAACCGTGAACACTGGAGTAGAGCGCACCACCCCAGGCGCCGGCCGCGGCCTCTCCCGCAGCTGGCTGATCGGAGACACAGCAAAGTGACCGCAGGTGTCTGGAGGAACCGCTCCTTCGGGGAGTGGGACTCTGGTCTCACCTGACAGAGAGATTGGCACCCTGGCGGGGGCAGAGGTACTGCTTGACATGGGGCAGGACGCTGCGGGAGAGAGCGCGCAGGACGGCGTCCAAGGGCACGGAGAGGGTGCAATCCCATGACCCGGCACCACGCACCTCCACTCAGCCCCAGCACTGCCCTCTGTGAGGGCTGGGCCCAGGCCAAGGTGGGGCGAGCCCCTCTTGGGGGGCCCACACCCCGGGCTCCAGTGTGTGCACCCTGTGTGGAAAGGAAGTCTGCTCTGGGCCCTACTCAGCCCGAGGCCGCCCACAGCATGGCCCTCCGCTCTCGACCTGCCTCAGGGGGCGCACTTGGGGTCCCCCCTCCTCCTGAGAACTTGGCTGGGAGCAGGTCCCCCACGGGGCCGGGCCACTCGGTGCTGCCCTCCTGATTCTGGTGGTCCTTCTGCACAAGTGGTGCTGGCCTGGCGGTCACTCAACAGGAGCAGGTGCGGCCTCCTGCAGAGCCCTGGGTCGCACCAGGCTGCGCGCGGTGAGCCCCCCCACCGGCTCCCGAGCTCCTGGAGCAACACGGGAGCTGGAGGAGAGGCCCAGGGGCGTGTCTGAGTGTCAGCTCGGGCCCTGCCGCTCACTCACAGGAAAGGAGGCCGGGAAGCCATCCTCAGGTTGATGCCTGGCTGAACGAGGTCCAGCCTCCTCCTCCCGCAGCTCGGGTGGTGGCTCAGGGCGGCGGCTCAGGACAGCTCCATCTGTGTACGTGGTGTGGGGCCCATTCCTTCCTGGAGCTCCTAACCGGCCACTGTCCCCCTTGGCCTTCGTCCCCAGGAGCCTCTGGTGTCCTGACGCTGGAGGGAGGCAGGGTGGGGTTCCTTGCAGGCTCTGGAATGGAGGCCCCGAGGTGGAGCTGGAGGGAGGCCTGGGAGAGCCCGGGCTGCCCAGCCCTCCCGTCATGGCTGGAGACTTGCCACCACTGCCCGGCCTATGGTGGCCAGTAGGGCCTCTGCCCAGCGCTCTGGGGCCAGCACTGCATGCACACAGGCCCCAGGCTCGGCTCCTCTGCCCGAGCGTTGGGTGCAGTCTCTCTTCAGGACAGAGGGCTTGGCAGGGCAGGGCAGGGCCACAGTGCAGCCTGGTCACCCTAACTGCCCGCCACAGGCAGCTACTGGACCTCTGGTCCCCGCTGAGAGCTGGGACAGCCACACCTGAGCAGGGGACCCACCCTGGTGGGAACTAGGTGGCTGGGGATGCAGGTGTTGGGTGAGTGTCACAGAGCAAGTCCCCACCCAGCTAGGTGTGTGCCTTGTGTCCCTGCACACAGCGTCACCTGCTCTGCGGAGAGGAGGCGCCATGGCCCGTCCCCTTCTGGGGAGACCACACGAGAAGGCGTTCTGGCCCTGGGAATGTGCTGGGCTCACTGAGCTCCCCCAAGGGGCCCGTGCTGATGGCTGGACTGTGGGTGCGACCGTCCCTGAGCACGTCTGCCAAGGTCCCCGCCACCGGGGCTGTGAAGGTGGCCCTGCCTGGAGACAGGTCTCTGCAGGTGTCATTAAGGTGAGGTTGCCAGATCCAGGGTGACTGGGTGTGCTCACAAGAAGAGGACAGGGACACAGAGGGTGTGGACAGAGGCGGTGGGACAGGTGGAACATGTGGGACCACAAGCCCGGGAAGACCAAGGAAGGCAGCACCCACCACGGCTGGAGCGGCCTGGAAGGGCCTCCGGGCACCATCCGGAGGCCCTGCCAACACCGCAATCTCACGCAGGCCGCAGGTGGTGGGAGTGGACCTGCGGCCATCACAGCCCCAGGCTCTGCAAGCTGGCCACGGGGCGGCCTTCCCCGTGCGGCTTCTGCAGAGGACGCCTGGAGGCCCTCAAGGGGAGGCGACTGGGATCGGGAGGTTCTCCGGGGAGTAGAGGGCTTTCTGCTCCCCCGGGGGGTCATTTAATGAGAGAAGAAATCCCTTCCGCAGCCCGAGCTTCCCGAGGCCGGGGCGATGGGGCGGCATAATCTGTTTGTTTTGCGATTCTCTCCCCTCAGCGGAGACAAATTGATTATCCGTGGAAAGAGGCTGCTGCTGGGAGGCTGCTGGCCAGTCGAGGACAAGGTTCACTGTGGCCAAGGGACATCCCTGCAGGGCTGGCAGGGGCAGCCTGGGGAGAAGGGAGACGCTGCGGAGAACCTGGCCCGTGCTCCAGGCTGTGCCCAGCTGGCCCTGCATGGCGCCTGTGTCCCCCAGAGCCAGGTCCTTGAGTGACTCTGCATGGGACCCGGCCATGCCACGGAGCCAGAAGATGTGGCCCTACCTGGGCTGTGGCCTCCTGAGCAGAAGGGTCAGGGGACCTCGAGAGGCAGGGGCAGGACAGCTGCCACCCTGCAGGGATATGTTTAGCACACGGCAAGCGTGACTCAAACCAGCACCCAGTGTTCCACAGGAGGGGACGAGGGTGACCACGTAAGGGACATGTAGCCGTCTGTGCCTGCCCTCCCCTGAGGCGGGCGCCTGGCCTGAGCACCCCTCTGTGACCACCTGAAGGAGAAGTCCCCAGCGGGCATGGTGGGCGGCCAGAGGGGCACACCCGGGAGGCCGCAGGGCGAGGCAGAGGCCTCTCCCTGGGCGCGGCAGCTACGCGGCCCAGAGCCAGACGGAGAGGTGCAGGGTGCACTGTCCGGGCTGCGCACCGTGGTCTGCGCGTGGCCACACGCTCCCCTGTGTACGGGGTGTTTCCAGTTTCCTAAGAGGAACAGGGACGGTAGCTCCAATCAGGACGGAGACGATGGCCAATTAACTCCGGGCCCAGCTGGCGGATCCCAGGGACTTGCTTACCCCCTTCTGCTGGCTCCAGTGGGTGACCCACAGGCCGAGGCCTCCAGCCCTGACTGTCTAGCAAGGCAGCAACGGGGCGGAGCTTGTCGTGGCCGAGCTGGAGTTCTGGGCCTGGTTCCCTGCGCCTGGGAAGCCGGGGAAGCCAGGGAAGCCGGGGGCCGGGACAGGACTCAGGTGAGGCAGGCAGTCTGGTCCCAGGGCCCTGAGATGCTCCCAGAGGGAGTTTGCTCTCTCTGAACCTCAGGTTCCTCCTCTACTGAGTGGGCCAGGGAGCTGGACGAGTCGCTAAAGGGAATGGTTGGTCCTCAAGGCCTGGCAGCGGCCGTTGGCTGTGGACCTGCTGGGCCGCAGGGCGTCACCACCACAGCAGCAGGTCCTGCCTGAGCAGGGCACCCTGCTGTGAAGGCCCCGTGGTGCCAGGGGACAGCGGCCACCCTCCCCTAGCACCGCCTGGGGCTGCTCCCACGTAATCCAGTGGTGGCTTGGCCGCCCACTCGGATCCTCACAGGCTCCGAGGAGCAGGCAGGGCCCATCCACAAAGCCTCGTGTGCTCAGTCCCCAGGGTCTGGGCCAAGGGGACCCGAGCTGAAGAGGAAGCAAGAGGAAAGAGTGACCCACGATTGTAGCCACGGCTCTGGACGCTGGTGAGGCGGCTGGACCCCCTCCAGAAACAGATCGGTCATCCTACCTGTCACAGCGTCCCTGGGACCCACTCCTCCCACACAGGCAGAGGGCGCCCCCACCCTGGGCCCAGGAGAGGTCCTCAGGAGCCCGTCCAGGGCCTGCTCTGCCCCAGGGCCTGGTCTGAGGATGGGCCCTGCTCTGTGCCCCTGGGGGATCAGTGCCCTGCTTCCAGGGCCACCCTGGAAGGACTGTGATGGAAGGGGGACGCGCCTGTGGCCGGCCAGCCTCTGCACACCTGCTCACTGCAGGCCGTGGGCACCAGGCCTGACCAGCGCGGCAGCCCGAGTCCACGCACCGGGGAGGGCAGAGGCCGGTGCCGCTGGTCACCACCGTGAGGCCGCCTGAGACAGGGCGGGCAGCCGGAACAGGGACCGCCTGCCCCTGTGCCCCGGAGTCGGGGTCAGGCGGTCTCCGGGCCGAGCCCACCTGCCAGAATTAATATGCAAGATAAACAGAGCCGGAGGCGCTCACCGCGCTCCACGCCCGGGTCAGAGGTCTGCTCCTGAGGTGTGAGCCAGGCTTGGGGCGGTCGGCTCTCCAGCCCAGACAGGCCAGGCTGGGCGCACTGGCTCCGGCCTCCCTGGCGGCGTCTGGGGGGCGGGGAGCTGCGGAGCGGCCTCTGTTTGGACAGGCGGGGACGCGGCCCGGCTGCTCTCGGCTGCCTGAGCGCATCAGCATCAGCACCCGGCCGCCCGGCCCTGCCTCTGGCTCCAGCACTCCCACCTGCCAGGTCAGGGGAGGGCGGGCTGCAGGCTGGGGAGGGTCCAGGGGGCTGGAGTCCACCATGCTGTGCCCGGACAGGTGGCCCTGCCCAGGTGGCCCTGCTGCACTCTCCACTTCCCAGGGTGCCCGGAGGACCCCTGACCACTGTGACCACACTGGGCCTCGACTGGCTCTTGGCCTTCCCTGAACTTGGACAAGGGTTGGGACTCTGCGGTGACGGGGCAGGGCCGGGCGACCCCCTTGGCCCTGCCACCCAGCTGTGAGTCCTGGCCTCACCCATGAAGCTGGCGAGGCCTCAGTCTCGATGAAGGCCGGGGTCCCACTCTGGCCCCCTCTCCAGGGCCTTCCGAGGCGCCTGACTCTGCCTCTGTCCAGATGTCCATCCGTCCCCTGTTCTGAGCTCATTTGTCGGACACTTAGCTGAGTATGTGTGGAGATTTGTGACCCAAGCTGGGACATGGTGGCACCGCAGGAGGGGTCAGCGAGGCCTCCAGGCAGGAGAGCTGCAGAGTGGGCCTCCACCTGGGCAGGTGCTCCGGAGGCCTTCCCAGGGCAGCGAGGGTGAGCCCCAGCACACCAGGAGCCCAGGGAATTGGGGGGACTTCCAGAGAGCCTGCAAGGGCATCAGGGTGCTGCCACCCAGGCCGGGGGACGGGCAGAGGAGGGGAGCCTCCTCTGGTGACGCTGGGCCCCCGCTCCAGTCTGCTGGGGAAGCTCTCAGGGAGCCCGCGGCCACCTCGTCAGGTTAAAGGCTCTGAGCAGTCCCGCAAGGAGGAAGAGGGCTCGCTTGGCAGGTCTCTGCCCTTCAGCACAACGTCCAGGGGACCCCAGAACTCACCCTCCAGTGCCGGCAGGGTGGCCACTTGCTCCACGGCAGGAGTAGCATGTGGGACTCACACACTGCCAGTCCAGTGTTCCCAACAGCCCTTCCTTCGTGAGGAGCTGCGGCCAGGAGTAGAGATGGCCGCCACCCCTGGCCTGCCCCAGATGAGGGACGCAGGCAGCCGGGCCTCCAGGCAGCAGCCTTTCCCCACCTCTCCCGACTCCAGGGAGCTGAGTGGAGGGAGTTGCGAAGCTGGATGTGACCCCAGGGTTCCCTGAGACCCAGGCACAGGGCCTGTCCTCCAGGGACCCGCACGTGGTCCTGCCTGGCCCGAGGCTTGTGGGGGCTGGGTGGGGGGACTTTGCCACGTGTCCACTCTGATGGCCTCGCTGGGACCGACCTGCAGCGCCTGCTGCCCGCGCAGCTGCCTCCTTCCTTGGGACACATCAAAGCCATCTGCCCGCCGGTGGCGAATACCTCCTGCCCACTGACCAGAACGCCCCTCTGCCTGCGGCCCCCCCGCCACAGCCGGAATAGAAAGCAGACGTTTGCTCTCCCGGCTCCAGCGGGCTGAGCAGAGAGGGCAGCGCAGGAGGACGGCCTCCAGCGGGCCCAGCCTCCCCAAGCCTTGCGGGGTGGGTGCACCCGACTCTGCCAGGGTAGGGGAGCAGCGTGGGGTCTGCCTGGGAGGTGGCTGCCCATGCAGACGGCACCGTCCTGGGCTCTGTGTGGCCCTCCAGGCTGGGAACCCAGGGACCCGTGTGCTAGCTGCAGAGGGGGCCTCGGTCCTCGCCACCGCACAACAGGCCGTCCGGGGCCACGGAATCGATGCCAGGACCCCCAGTACCATGCTGAGTCCTCGTGTACCAGGTGACGTGGCCATGCCGCCTCCCAGAATGTGTCCCCAGGCTAGACGCCTGAGCGCCGTCACCTCAGGTCTTGGCCCTGTCCCAGGTGGTGGCCGGGGACCGTGTGTCCGTCCTCAGCAGCACGGGCGATGTCCGTCGCCCTTCCCCCACCGAGCGACTGCCGTGCCCTCGTCTTCCGGGGAGCTGGTGGGGAGCACCCCCAGAAGCGAGGCAGAGTGTCCCCTGGGACTTGATCGCCTGGGGGTCCAGGAGCCTCCGCACTCCAGATCCAAGGGGAGGCTGGAGTCACGGGTGACTCGGGAGAGCGAGGTGGGAGAAAAGAGATGACAGAGGCAGAATCGGGAGCATCGGGGCCAGGAGCCCCGGAGCCCTGCGGCCTCTGGAAGCTGGAAGAGGCAGGAAAGTCTCCCCGGAGCCTCCAGGGGACCAGCTCTTCTGATCCTCCATTTGACCCTCACAGGTCTTTCCAAATCCCATCTCCAGACTGGTGAGAGCACACGTGTGCGTCGGCAGCTGCGGGAGTAGTAAAAGGAGTGTTTTCCTGCCTCTGCTCCTTCCTAAATCCGTAGTCTAGTGAACTCCTACACATCCTTCAAAGCCCTGCCCAACCCTCAAAACCTCTGACCAGGTTTCCCCGACTGTCTGCGTGGAATCGGTGGCTACGGCCACACTGATGGCGACCTCTACGGCCCTCCTGCAAGCCTGCGGCCCCCTCTCCTTGCCGCTCACGCACACCCAGGGAAGCTTTCTTCTTACAAGTCTGCCCACCTCTGGGGGGTGCTGAGAGCACCCTGGCTGCAGTGGCTGATTGGCTAAGGCGAGTGTCCCTCCAAGTGGAGGCTCCCGAGCAGGGCTGCTCTTGCAACGCGTTTGTGGGGAGAGATCCACGGGGCCTTGGGGACGTCCTGACGAGCTCAGCTCCACACAGACTCAGGTGCCACACCAAACGGGTGGGCAGCAGCCGGAGCTGTGCTGGGGAAGGCAGGCCAGTGTGTGGGTGGCAGGGGGGCGGGGGGCACCAGCGGGCTGGCAGAGGCAACTGGTTGCCTGGGCACCCGGCCTCCTGGCATGAGTGATGCTGAGTCCAACCCGAGTGCAAGAGAAGCTTGGCCCAGAGGCCCAGAGGCGCAGAGGTCCGGGAGGCCGTGATTCCAGGGCCAGGAGGAGCCCCTTCCTGAAAGGCTGGAGCAGCAGCCTTTGGGGGACAGGGCCCTGGCGCGCCCTCCCACACTTAGCTGCTTATTCAGGCCTCCAATGGACGGTCCAGGTTCAAATCCACCCAGTCACACCCCTGCCCAGGCTGAGCCATGCGGCCCATAGGGCCTGAGCCTGGCCAGCAGGGAGCCGTGAAGCTCCCTGGGCGGAAGCCCTTGTCCTCTGATCACGCTTAGACGACAGAGGCGGCCAGGTGGCCCAGGCAGGGTGGGTCCTGGGGAGCCCGGGATGAGGACACTGGGGCAGAGTCTCAAGGTCTGAGGTCAGGCCTGCACTGTCCCCGCTGTCCCTGCTCTCCTCCCCTGCCCCACTCAGCCCTCCCCAGCTCCCTCCCCGGCCTCCCTCCTTGGAATCTGGGCTCCCAGCTTCTCCGGTGCCCCTGGTTGGCTGGCCAGGACGGATGCTGAGCCTCCCTGGCCCTGCCTGTTCCTCACTGGCACCTTCCCCGAGCATCTATGCCCAGCAGACACTAGGCTCTGCCCAGGCCGGGCTTACGCCCGGGACCTGCCTGTGAGCAGGCTGTGGTCTATTTGCTGGATTCTGCACCAAAAGTCTTTCCGAAGCTCGGCGGCTGTAATTCACACACCATGGAGGGCACCCTGCAGAGGGCACCCAGCACCTCCAGAGCCCACGGAGCGGCCGGCTGCCTCTACAGCTGGCCGGGGAACGTTTCTAGCACCCCGAGAGTCCGCTGAGGACAGAGGAGGCTCGTCTCCTGCTCCCGTGTGGGAACGGGAGAAGAGGTGGACACAGAGTGGAAGTCGCTGGGGGCGCCGCCCATGCCGGGGATCAGTGGCTGCCCACGGGACCCTGGTCACTTCTGGAGGGAGGGTGACAGGAGAGCAAGCTGGCGCCCAGCCCGGCTGGCTGCCTGTGTGGCCACGCGCTCTCTCCTGCTCAGGCTGCAAGGTGCCACCCGCGACGTCCAGGGGCCTCAGCAGAGCCAGGCTGAACCAGCACCATGTCCCTGGGACTGCAGATGGCGAGCTGGGTAAACCTCCTTTCTTCTCTAAGTACTGGCCTCAGCTCTTTTTGTCACAGTAATAAAAGTAACTAATTCAAAACCTCACCACTGGCCGCGCCGCCCTTCCTGGCGCCTCGCTGCCCCTCCATCTCCACGGACGTCTCCAGCCTGGACACTGAGTGTGGCCAGGACCTCGGGAGGCCCGGGTGTCTGCTTCATTCGCTGAGCGCCCTGCCCTCATGTCACCCTGTCACGCAGGCGTCAGTCCCTCTGAGCAGGGCTGCTCTGCAGTGACCGCCCACACTGCTGGCCCACGCGTCAGCCGCTGGCGTTCGGGGGTCCCTGTTGGGGGTGTCGGGAAGGCAGCCGGGACATCTGTGCCCAGCCCTTGTGCAGAGGCAGGACTGCAGGTGCCGGGGCGCCCGCTGGGCGGGGCTCCCGAGGGAGGAGAGGCCGGGCCCTCGCCACCACCTCCCGGGGCGCTCGATACGAGGGGCGCTGGCCCTGCCGCTCCGCAGGCCCTGGGCCGCCTGGGCTCCTGGACTTCCTGTGACGTTGTAGAAGGTCCTGTCAGGTCACACAGGCGGCGCACACACTGATGGTTTAAGCTGCTGAGTCTGCGGTCAGCCTGGGAGGACAGACATCCCTGAACCCGACTGGCCTCCTGGGACCTGGCACGGTCTCCCTTTATTCGGGAGATCTTTCAAGTCCTTTCTTACCCTTTTTGACGGTTTTTATTCTTGTTTCTGGTACTGGGCTTGAATCCAGGGGTTTTCTACACGGACCTGCATTCCCAGCCCTTCTCGTTGTTTAATTTGAGACAGGGTCTTGCCAAGTTGTCCAGTGTGGCCTTGATCTTTGATCCTCCTGCCTCGGCCTCCCCAGTGCTGCACTGCCTGCTGCACCAGCTAGCTGTGTGTCTGGCTGTGTGTCTGGCTGTGTGTCTGGCTGTGTGTCTATATTTGTTGATTTTTTTTTTTTTTTTGGTTCCAGGGATTAAACTCAGGGGTACTGGACCACTGAGCCACATCCCAGCCCTATTTTGTATTTTATTTAGAGACAGGGACTCACTGAGTTGCTAAGTGCCTTGCTGTTGCTGAGGCTGGCTTTGAACCCAGGATCCTCCTGCCTCAGCCTCCCGAGCTGCTTATATTTTTGGTTGCTGTTGTGATACTTGGGTTTTCTGTTTGTGATTTAAAGGAATCTGGTTTTGAAAACAGGTGAATGTAGCATTTAGAAACGTCGCTAATCTCTTATTACCCGAGTCATTTATCCCTGGCTGTTAGGGGTTTCTGCAGAGAATGGCCGCCTCACAGGAGGGCAGAACACGTGGCTTCTCCCCCAGCCACTCTCCCTCTGCTCTCCTTCTTCCCCATTGCTGAGCCGGCTGGGATCCCCTGGCCACTGACTGAGGTGGACACTCCTGCCTGGTTCCCGGTTCACCTCCAAGCTCACTGTCTGCGTAGGTGTGGCACATCTCAGGGTCAGTTAAGGAAATTCTCTCCTGGATTTAGGTGGTTAATTTGTCTTTTAAGTGTTGAAAGAGTACCTACAAGTACTCTTTGTGCAAATTGGTGTATCTCTCTTCACAAAAACCCACGAAGTGGGTATCATTCTCATCACTGTGTAGAAGAAGCACAGAGAAGTCAAGTTGTTCACCCATGGTCACACAGCCAGAAGTGGCAGAGCCCAGGCTATTCGCTATGGACAACCATGGCCGCACCTCCGTTTGTGCTGAGGTCGCCCACAAACCCGTCACAAGCTGGAAACACCCTCCGTTGCAAATGCACTGAAGCCACCTCGCGACCTGAGTGGCACACCACAGCTCGGCAGGGTGGCCTGGGGCAGCGGGCGCCTCCATCGCCCTCCCGTTGCTGGTGGAGCTGCGGCCAGCGCACCCACCCGGCCATTGAAGAGAACCCCGTCCTGCCACGGGGAGTCTGGGGCAAGACAGAACTCCGTTTGAACTCCTTTTCCTGTGCCTTGCTGTCCACCCGGTGACACTGGGAGGTGGCAGCTGAGCAGCCAGGCAGGGCCTGCATGCGGGGGTGCCGAGCTCCACAGCAGGGAGCGGGCGAGGGAGCGGACACCTCACCAAACCCGAGGCCGATTCCCGGGAAGGGTCAAGTCAGGAGGGCCCGGCGGCCGGCTCAGGAGGAAGGCCGCCGGCAGGCAGGTCAGAGCGGAAGGAAGTGACGGAGGGGTTTGGGCTTCGCCAGGAGAAGGAGGTGTTTAAGCCGCAGCTCAGAGGCACAGCCTCGCCTCGCCTCGCGTGCTCGGGGCTCGGGCCTCCGCGCCACGGCGTCTGTCCCTCCGCAACCGCGCACTTCTTTTTTAATTGAAGGCGTGGAAACCCCGCGGCCCGGCCCCCGGGGGCCTGCGCACGCTGCACCCGCAGACCCCAGGCCCCGCACGGACACGCGGCCCAGCACACTGGTGCCCAGCCTCCCGGGAGGCGTGGAGGTGAGGCCAGCAGGGTCCGAGATGGACGCCTCGGGAGCGCGAGGCTGCCCTGGAATGGAAAGAGGCTTCAGCCCAGCGAGACCAGCCGCGCGGATCCAAAATCCTAGCAGGGAAAAGGAAACCGAGGCGTCGGTTCACGGGGCGGTGCCAGACCCGGGCAGGGATCCCGCGACCCGCCAGCAACTCCCCAGGAAGGTGGCAGATTCAAATCACCCGGGAAGACTCCAGGGAAGACGGAAGCCAAGCTCCAGGCCAAGGGGGGTCTGCGGCACACGGAGCAGAGCAGGCACCCAGGACGGAGGGGCCACGGCCGCCAGCCCCCGAGGGAGACGGCAGGCGGCCCCGCAGCAGGCCAGGTCGGGAGGCCTGCAGGGCAGGGAGGCAGGCAGGCAGGTGACGCCCAGCCAGCTCAACCACCCTGGGGTCACCTGGCCTCAGCACTGGGCCCCTGGGACTCATGCTGAGACCTTCCCTGGAGTCAGGGTCTGATCATCCTCTGCTGGGGTGAAACCCGAGGAGCAGCCCACACACCCAACGGTGGGAAAGCTCTAGAAGACAAAGGGGGGTGGACGGTTAGAATGAAAACTCACTTCACACCGACTTCCAGAAGCACATGCAAGAATGAGGACTTCCATAGGAGCTGTGCACGTGGACCAGACAGGCAGGCACCCAGAGAAAGGACCTTCGCACTCGCTGTGGCCCCAGGACCTTGGCACTAGCTGAGGCCTGCCGATTTTGCCTTCTCTTCCTTCATTTCAAAGCATAGAAAAGAAGTGATGAGACGGAACACTGTGCCCTGGGCATGGGGACCTGGGCAGGAGCCTTCTCTGTGCTTTTCTGTGTTTCAATTTGTTTTGAAGATGCACAGGAGGAAAAGGGGCCTCGAGGAGGAGAGGGGAGGCGGAGGAAGGTGGGGGTGGGGTGCTGGGCTTCCCTCCCCTCCTGGAGCCCAGACGCACAGGCCAGGCTCCACCGCTCTCCGTATTGATTGGAGATCCCGCTGTGCGGCCGCAGGCTCCCGGGGGCGTCTGCACACATCCTGGCAAAGCTGGGCTGGAGCACACACGTGCGGGAGGGGGGCTGGCCAGGCTCCACCTGCCCAAGCCCATGGTCACTTCAGACTTGCCGGTGGCCTCAGGCAGGTCAGTGCTGATTCTCATTCCCATGCTGGCAAGGAGGGGCTGGCCCACTCTCCGGACAGTTCCAGGCTCCGGGGCCTCCTCATCCTCACCTGTCCACTGGACAGCTGCAGAAGACCTCCTAAGAAGGGGCGTCCGTTTGGGGTCTTGAGGGATGAGTAGGAGTTTGCAGATCTAGGAAAGAAGGGGGCCCCTCTTGGGGGGACTGCACAGACTGCACAGAGACAAGAAGTGGCCTGGACAGCTCAGCAGGGTGCAAACCAGCCCCGTTGGCTTAACCGGCCCAAGGGCCACCAGCCCCGCCAGACTCCAGGGGCTGCCACCTTTGGAGGGGAGCAGTTCAGTGAGGGCAGGAGACTTTGCTGAGCGGCCCCCACAGCCCCAGTTTTTACGGGTCTCCCCAACCCCACTTGTGGGGTGCAACCCCTCTGAACCTGTGGGCTTTCGCTTTGGGGGCCAGCGTGGGCCGAGGGGAAAGCAGGCCCTCCACAGAGATCCGGGGCCCTGCCAGGGACAGCCGGGAGCGTCTCCTCCATTATCATCTGGGCCAGATCAATACCAAACAGCCGGAGTCTAGACACACAAACGTCAGGCTATTAACAAGAAGCAGTTAGCGCAGAGAAGACACTTAAATGGGCATTGAGGGCCGGGGAGCCCGGGAGCAGCTTCCGAGGATTTATGGGAGATAAAGACAGTTTAACTAAAGCTGCCGCCCGGCCTGCGGGGCCGATCTTCCTGGTCTGGCTGCTGAGAGGAAAGGGGGCCTGCGCTTCAGGCTCGTTTCCGCCCAGGCCCAGGCCTCAGGGTGTGCCCTGACCCGGCACCCGTCCAGCACAGCCGCCGCATGAGACGCCACCGGGGCTCTGCAGTTCCGGCCGCCCGCACAAGGACCTGCTTGGAATAGTGACCGCTGGTGAGCAGGGGTGGCCGCCACCTTCCAGACACATCCTCTCGTGTGGTCCTCCCAGCCAGACCACAGGGGTTCCTCTCTGTGTTGAGGGACGAGAGCCCCCGAGGCTCAAGGTCAAGCTCAAAGCTGTTGCTCAAGGTGACCACCAGGTTCCCAAATCCCTCCAGGGACCCTGTGCTCCGCCCACCTGGTTAGGCTACCAAGCCCAAGTGACATCCAGCTCCAGCTAAGTGACCAGCTCTGTGTGTCCCAGGGTGTTCACGGAGGACCCCAGCTGTCCCCACAGAGGGCGGGTGGCCACCCTGAGGACCTGTCTCAGTGCCCTGAACTGCCCCTTGCTGTGGTGGCATCAGTGGTGGCTTCTCCTGTTGGTAGTGACTTCAGGCCCCTCCGATGGCTGCTGCACTTCATGGCAGCCTGTCAATCACCCCAAGCATAATGAGATGGAAACTGGAAATGCTCGGTTTCCAAGGACGGCACCCCTCCCCCTCCTGCACCTCCCCCTTAAAGCTAAACGGACGCTTCCTACAGGGAGACCCCTGAGGCCAGCAGGTTGGTGCAGCTCAGCCCAGGGCCTCCTCGGCCACCGGCAGGCCATGTCTTCCTGGGGGACTTGGCCACTATTGCTGCTCTCCGCTTCCTGAGCCCTGGATTGCAATGACTGTGGCCGCCCCAATGGCGGCCTGTGTGTTGGGTGGCTCTGCAGGTCCTCCTCCACTCTGGGACCCTCTGGGGGCTGGTGGCTCCAGGGGTCGGGCAGGTGGGGTGCCTGGGTCCAGGGCACACGTGGTGAAACCCTCGTCCCCGCCGTCAAGCCCTTCTGCATCGTGACTTGGAACCAACGTGACATCGCAATAAAAATCATCAGCTGAGGAACAGTCACAAAATACAGAGCCTGCGGCTTGACCCCGAAGGACCTCCAGCTGGAACCCAAAGGTGTCTCTTAAACTTGAAGGGTGAAAAAACGGTGTGGAGAACTTGGCTGAGGAGAAGGAACTCTCAAAATCGACCAACCCGATTGGAAAGAGCCAAGCTGAAACTCCAGAAGTGAAACATGTGAACCCTGAACTCGGAAGACCATCGACCCGGGAGTTCACGCAGCGAGGGAGAGCCAGCGGCAGGCCGAGGAGCCTCGGGAATCACCCGGACGCAGCCCGCGAGGAAGACGGGGAGTCAAGACTCGGGAGGAACCCCGCGTCGCCATGCGAGGGGACCGGGAGGAGCGAACGACGGAGAACTTGGCAAGGGGGCAAAGCCAGCGAGAGGCTCAAGCCTTCCCTTGTGACACAGGGACAGAGCGGCCCAAAGAGAAAACAAGGCGAGAGTCTCAGGAAACAGAGAGACAGATTCCGGTGCGGATGTGACAATGTCGACGGAACCCAGTGAGCACCCTCCCGGGGAAGAGGCTGAATCCGAACTGCAGTCGCACTCGATCGTGACTCTGACCTCCTGTAAACCCGAAACGGCTTCAGTATGTGTTGCGCACTCTGCCCGCGGCTAGCGGAGAGCCACAAAGAACGCTGACAGTCCGTCACCCGTGGATAAGTGAAGGCGCGTTTTGGAGTGACCGATGGAGGCAGGAGACAAAAATACGGTAGTGTTTTCCCAGCATGGTGAGCAGCTTAGTCTACCAAACACCATGGACAGCGGCCCCCGATGGCTAGAGGAGGGACACGCATCTCAAATACCCACGCAACTGCTTTAGGAAACAATGCAGGCCAAGAAATTCCAAGAGTGGTCATCAAAGGGCAACGCCCTGACCACGCAGCAGGGAGATGGACGTCAATGAGGCAGAGAGCAAAGATCAGAAAGAAGGGATCGGTGTCTCGCAGGTGAACCCAGCTGAACAGCCAACGAACCACAACTCCAGCACTTCACAGGTGCTTTGAGAGAGTAGAGAGGAAGAAACATATTCCGGTTCCTTTAAATATAAAAATTAGACCGACTGGGCAAACTCACCATCAACATAGAGGCCGAAGCCCGGGAAAAACACAGCAAAACAAGAAAACCAAGCTTCGTGATGATAATAAATCGGGATTAATTGGGATTTATTCCAAAAATGTAAGATTGCTACCTTCAAAATGTTAACATGAGTCACGACAGATAAATGGAGGAACATTACATGATCCTCTTAAGAGATATTTTAAAAATTTCACAAGAATTCATGATGTAATTTTAAAAAAATCTCACTTTTTATCATTGAGGGTTAAAAATTGAACTTTCAGAACCCAGTGAAGAGTATTCACAAAATGCAAACAGGTCTCCTGTGGCTGTGGCCCTTAAGGTGCAACGATGAAGAAGCTCCTTAAAATCAGATGCAAAACAGGCCTCCCACCCAGCAGCAGGACTCTGCTCGCCTTGGCTGGAGATGCTAGCCAGTCCAACAAGACAAGGAGGAATAAATGGCTTAACAACTGCAAAGGAGGAAACGGAAGTGTGTCATTCCCCTACAGTAGGGTTTCCTATCAGCAAATCAAAACAATGAACGAGAATCCATTAGATTTAGTGATAGAATCTAGCAATTTCTGGATGTAATATCAATAAACCACAGTAGATTACAATTATATTTCAATAGTAGTTTTAAGATGCAATCAAAATATCATTTACAATAGTGACAAAAAAGAGCACCCAGGGAAATGCCTGGTGACAGCTGAGCAGGGTCAGATGGTGCGAGAACAGGAATTTTGACCCAGTGGACGGGTCTACGGGGCTTGTGGGATTGCCAGACTCAGTATGAGAGAAAGGCTGCTCACTATTAACTAATCTCTAAATTTAATGTAATTCCAATCAAAGCCCCAACAGATTCCTTTTTCGTAAAACTTGGCAAGATAGAAAAGTTAACTGGAACAGCCGAGGGTCACCATTAGCCAAGATTCTTCTGCATAGGAAGGTGGCAATGGCGGGATTCCTCTTGCTAGCTATCGGGAATTCCTGGGATGGTGCTGGAGCTGAGAGAGAGGATGGGTGGCGACCTCTGCCGCGTGGGGAGGACCTCCGCCCAGGCTGGCCCCGCCTCACCTTGGTGGAACACACCTGCTTCTCCCACCCCACCTTCTCGGCCACTGTGCCGACACCTCCGGCTCTCTGTGCCCTGAGAGCTGGGGAGGCTCCCAACACAGACAAGAGCCCTGCCCTCCTCAGAGCTCCTGACCAGCAGGAGAGGACGTTGCAGATAAACAAGCTCCTGGACTCACATTAGGAGACCGAGTGTGGGCGTGGCAGGGTAGGGTGCTCAGGTGAGTGGGGCGGCTGCAGTGTGAGACAGATGGCCAGGGCAGCCTCCCAGGAAGACCTTGAGCAGCCTGGTGGCCCAGAGGGGTGGCCCTGCAGCTACCTGCAGGAGCGTTCTGAGTGGCAGGGACTGGCATGAAAAGGCCCTGGGGTAAAGGATGCCTGGGATCAGAGGGCAGGGTCAGAGGGCTGGTGTAGTGGGAGAGGTGACGGGCCAGCTGGGGATCCCCTTCCGGCGAGGCTTGGAGATGACTGGTCTCTGAGGGGCATGAGGAAGCACTGGGGCCCTGGAGAGAGAAGTGAGGCAGGAAAAGGATCCTGCTGCATGGAGGCCCTGGAGCAGGGACGCTGGAGGGGTCTGGCCTGGCCATGGGGGGGCCTGGCTGGGAGGGCTCACATTCTGAATGGGTTTTGGAAGCTGAGCCTGCAGGGCCCCTGGCAGCCTGGCTGTGGGATGAGAGGTCAGAAGGTGTCAAGGGTGAACCCGGGCAGCTGGGAGGGTGGTGCCCAGAGGCAGGTGACACAGGCCAGGAAGGTCCACGCTCAGGGCTGAGCACCCTGCAGAGAGGCCAAGAGGGCAGCTGGTTTCAGGGGTCTGGAGTTCAGAACAGGCCGGGGGTTGGGACTGGGATGAGCCTGTTCAGAAACGCCCTCCGCAGAGGAGGTGAGGCTGGAGGAGGAGAGAGCAGGAGGAGGTGGGCGGGGCACACCAGCCCTGGGCACGGTGTGTGGAGGGCTGCAACCAGGGCCCTGTGCAGACCAGCTCTGGGGTGGTCAGGGTGGAGCCTGCCTGGGGAGGACAGAGATGAGGGCCGTGCCTGCTCTGGTGTGGTGGCTGTAGAGAAGCAGAGGCGGAGCAGGTGCAGCAGAGCGGAAGCCACTGGGCTTGCCTCCTGGGAAGCAGCCCTCAGCCAGCGCAGGGCGCTCGGCCCGGAGCACAGGGGAGGGCACTGTCAGGTGGCCTCTGGTGCCTTCTTGTCCCCAACTGCTCCACACACAACTCAGCCTCTGCCCAAAGTCATGCCATGGCCCACCCGGGGGGCCGCATTTCCTGGATTGACCAGGTGAACCCCAAATTCAGCGATTGTGTCCTATCAGAGGGGACATCTCAGCCCCCTCCAAAGCCCACCCCACAGTCCACTGCAAGACGACAGACAGGTCTCCAGCCTCGTGGCCACAGTGACCCTCACAAAGTGCACGTCCCTCCCAGCCCCAGCCGGGTTCCCACCCCTGAGGACACCAGCGATCTGGGGCAAAGTGCGGTCGCCGTGGCGGGTGCTCTGGCCGCACAGGCCCCGTTCAGCCCCTCCCTGGCCTCTGCCACAGGCTCCGTCCCTCCTCAGACCCTGCCAGCTGCTCCCCACGCTCAGCCGCTGCTGAGTGAGGCTGAGTGAGCCGGGGCCTGCGCTGTTTCCATGCTCAGCCCTTGTCCCCGTGGACAGCACCTCCCCGTCTTCGTCTCACTGGGACCTTGTGTGGGTCAAGGCAGGGACAGCTTCCAATCTGTCCTTCCCAGGGAAAACGTGTGGTGCACTCAGGACATCCGAGGACGCACCACCACGCTCAGTCCTGGGCACTGGGCCAGCCCAGCCTGGGTGTCAGTGGGGATGGGCTGCAGATCCCCTGGTGAGCTGGCATCTCTGGGCTGGTGGGGGTCCAGAGAAGCGGGTGGCTCCCAGCATTTGCAGCCAAGTCTCCAGCAGCTGAGGGTGCTGCAGGGAGGGGTGGGTGCCCCGGGGAAAGGGTCCAGGTGGGCAGCTCAGGGTCACTGGCACTTGTCCCCCTGTCCCCCTGCCCCATGGCACTTGTTGAAATGCTAGTTCCCAATCTCTCCAGAGCTGGTGGGCGAGAGACTCCAGGGTCGGGCTGCAGTCTGATTCTAAAAGCCCCTGGGATTCTGAGACCCCGAGTTAGAGAACCTCCATGTCACAGCCTCTCGCAGGACTCCGGCCAGGCCCCTGTCTCTGTCACTGCAGTGGCAGCTCAGTGGGTGCCTGTCTCTCCCAGAAGTGGCAGGTTCCGGTGGCTGCGGCAGCCCACGAGCACACAGGCCTCCAGATGGCAGACGGACCCTCTCCGGGTTCTGGGACCAGAGTTCCAGGAAGCGTGGGCAGGGCTGCGCCCTCCGGAGGCCTGCGCCTCCTGACCCCTCGCGGCTCTTGGCCACTCCAGGCCTCCTTGGCGGTGGCACGTCACTCTGGTCTCTGGCTCCTTCTCCGTGTGGCCTCCTCCCCGTCAGGGCCTCTTTTCTTCCCGTAAGGACACCAGTCATGGGAGGTAGGGTCCCCTGGAGCGATCCAAGATGACCTCAGCTCTGGATTCCTAACTACATTTGAAAAGGGGTCAGATGCTGAGGTCCAGGTGGGTGTGGCCCCAGGGGTTGCTACTCAACCCCGGGCCACTCTCATCAGCCCTGCTGGACACAACCTGCTCTGGGCTGTGAGCCTTCTGACTAGTGGCCGCACCTGGCACTGCCACAGGGCCTGTGGCCTGGCAGGCGCTGTGAAGGACAGCCAGGTGCATCCGGGAGAAGGAGGCATGGACGCCCACCAGGCCCCGACGAAGCCTGGTTCTGCCACATCCGCTGTGGCCTGGAGGATGTTGCTTCGCCTCTCTGAGCCTCAGACCAGCCTTTGCCCTCAGGGTCTCTCTCAGGTATGGAGATGATGCCTGTCACCAGGTACAGAATGCCTCCCCTGCGGTGGCAGCTACCCCTAGATCTCCCTGGTCTCCATGGAGCCCAGCAGGGAAGAGGGGTCCTGGCATCTGAGGCCAGAGCAGCCTGAGCAGGAGCGGAGCTCAGGCAAGGTGCCAGCCCTGCCGCAGGCAGCCGCTACCCGGGAGGCTCCGGAATCCCCCTCCGGTGGTCTCCCCCAGTCCTCCTGAGGTAGCGCGGCTTCCTGTGTGGGGAGGAGGCGGGCAGGGCAGCAGGCTGTTTAAAGGAACTCTCTGCCCGCCTGTTCCAGGAATGACCTGGCGGCCACCGATCACGAGGGCCCGGCTCGGCCGCGGCTCGGGGCCACCTGGCCCTGCGGAGCCGCTGTGGTTGCTGCATCCCCTTGCCCATCAGGAAGGAATGGCTCGTGTTAGAGTCAGAACCCTGCTGGGAAGGGAGCACAGTGACAGACTGCCACCTGCCACCACTCCACAGACCCCAGTCCTGCCTGCCCAGTGGCAGCGGGCTTGCCCACGGGAGAGGGGATGCCATTCCCTCCGCCAGGCTCTGCTGGGGCGAGGAGAGAGCTGGAGGCAGGAGCCCTGGGACAGGGTGAGGCAGGAGCCTGGCCTGCAGGAGGCCAGCTCGGGACCCTCAGGAGACAAGGTACCCTGGGTGAGGCTGTGCCCGTTTTGCGACTCAGAGAGGGGGTGTACAGGGTCGTCCCGCAGGTGACCGGAGCAGGGAGCCCCGGCCCGGCCAGAGCTGGCTCACAGCCCCTCTCCTCTCCGCTGAGCCTCTCGGGGTCCAGGGACAAGGCCCAACCTGCACCTGGGTTTGGATCCTAGTCCATCTCTGCAGGTGGCTGGGCAGAGGAGAGGGTGACAAATTCCCCAAGTCACTGAGCCAGTGACCAGAGTGGCCAGTGGAGTCTTGGCTCTGACAGAGATGGTCACCTTCCCAAGGTCAGGTCTGGGAGGGAGCCCCTGACCCCGCCAGACATTATTCTCCTGGTAGGGTGGTCCTGCCTGGGGTGGGTCTAGTCCTCAGTTACCTGTGTCAGAATGACCTGGTTGTCCCTCTACAGTGGGCACTGAACACCTCCAGGTCACCCGCCTCTGGGGACTGGCACCTACCAGACGAGCCCCCGTCCTCGGGAAGGGGGGTGCTGCCCTCTGACATGCTCAGGACCCCAACAGACAGAAACCAGGAAGGGCCTGCCTGCCGGCTCTGGGGCCCCAGGCCTCTGACGGTGGGCGGTGCTGGGAGCTGTCCCCGGTGCTGACCCCAGGCTCCCCCGCCAGCCAGGCTCCTCCGCCCACGGCTGGCTCTGCCCTCACGTCCACGGGCCTTGCCGGCCCCTGCCAGATCCCATGCGCCTCCCTCCCTCGCTGGGTGCTCCTCACCACAGCCCGTCTCCAGCCGCAGGGCAGGTGGTGTTGGGGGTGGTCTGCTGCCTTCTGGACTCGCAGGGGCACGGTGACCTGGGAGGTGGCTGGCCAGAGCTTCAGGGGGTGGACGGAGCCTCCCACGGGCGTCCTGGCTCCGCAGTTCTTTCATTCAAAAAGTTTCCAGTGGTATGAGCAGCCCTGTCCCCCCACAGGGCTGCAGGCCCGGGACCCTCGCCCCCCATGTTTCACACACTTTGAATTTGGTGCTCACTCTCGGGCCAACACCTGCTCCAGCCTCTCTGTGCGGCTGATCTTGAGCCACGTCCTGAACCTCGGTTCCTCATCTGTGCAGAGGAGCGACCACCGCCCGAGACCCTGGAGGAGAGGGGAGGTCAGCGTGTTGACACACAGGGAGCATCTGGAAGGCGGCCCCGAGTGTGCTATCCCTGGGGCCTGGGACACTGCGAGGCGATGAGGCCATCACCAAGGGCCGCATGCTGCTGGATTCCCTGACGTGAAATGCCCAGGAGAGGCCAGTCCAGAGAGGGCAGTGGATGGTGGCCACGGGGGCTGGAGGCTGACATTTAGTGGGTCAGAGCCCTAGGTTGGCAAAATGCTGGTGCCAGGATCCTGAATGTCCCCAAAGCCTGTGTGTGGAGGGCTCGGTCTCCAGAGAGGCCCTGTCGGGAGGCTGGGGTCTGGGGGGTGGCGCCTCGGGAAGGCAGGTCCTGAGGCCCTCGGCAGGATGCCCTAGGAGGGAAGAGTGGGACCCTGCCCAGCCACTTCCCGAGCCCCTTCTGACCTGCCTGTGTTCCTGCCACCAAGAGCTGCCTCACCACAGGCCGAAGCAAGGGCCGTGGGGCCACAGGCTGGAACCCGCGAGATGGCACGGGCATGGACCTCATTTCCTTACAGATCGCTCGTCCCCGGTGCTCCTGACGGTGACACAGGCTGAAGGGCCCAGGAGGTGGATTGGGTGACACTGGGAGACACAAGGGCACTGAACCCTGCACTGACCACAGTGGCCATGGCGGACTGTATGTGCACTCATCACACCGAACACAGAGGACAAGAAGACTCAGGGGCCACGACCAAGCCTCGGCCAGGGACCAGGGTCTGGGCTTCCTGAGGACCAGGGTGTTGCAGCTGCATGGTCAGCAAAGATGGAGTCTGAATCCACGAGTGTGAGGTCACGTTTAAAAGCCCTGATCGGCCAGGTCAGAGGACGCCGCTGTGGGTCATCTAAGAACCTGCTCGACGTGTCAGAACCTGCGGAGGTTCTTTCCAGAGCCAGTTTTCCTGCCGTGGCTCCAGGGCAGGCAAGCGCTCTGGCCGGCTGCTCTGCGTCCTTGGCAAGGTGCCTGGGATTGAGCCAGGTGCTCCACCGCCGAGCCACATCCCAGCCCTTTCTAATTTTTATTTTGAGACAAGGTCTCCCTAAGTTGCTGAGTCTGACCTTGACCCTGCAATCCTCCTGCCTCAGCCTCCTGAGTCCCTGGGAAGACAGATGTGGCCATGGCACCGGCTTGGTTACTGGTCTGTTAGGTTTCAGCCTCTGTGGAGTGCGTGGGGCCTGGCCCTCTGGCTTTCGCGTGCACTTGCTTAGTGGCTAAGGACGTGAGCTTCTTTTCTGGTCCCAGCTGCCCAAGGGTGCATCCCCTGCAGCTCTTGCCCATTCGGATCTCTCGTACACTTTAAATCCAGTCGTCTCAATGTCAGTTCTCAGACTCTTCAAGCACACACACGCCATGCGGGCTCTTCCCCAGGTGTGTGCTGCGGACCTCTCCCCGGGCTCTGTTGTCGTTAGGTCTTCTTTAAAAGTCTTTGCAGGGCAAAGTTCTGAATCTTCACAAGGTTCAGTTTGTTGCTTTTTCTTTGTTTGGCCTGGGGCAGCACCCGAGGGAGGCAGGAGGGCCGGGGCCCCACGAGGACACGACCCCAGCCCTGACTTCCTCCCACAGGACCCACCTCCGGAAGGTTCCGCCACCTTCCAACAGCACCCTGAGCCGGGAACCAGGACTTCAAGATGGCGCTGGGGACACTCTGGACCCAAACCCCAGCTGTCACCCACTGGTGAGGACCCAGCCTGACTCACCCTGGTGGTGCCTCTGCCTTGGGGCAGGCTCCGCTGCCTGCCTTGCTTCCTGTGCCCTGGTCAGGCCTCCTCCTCCACCTCTGGGCATGGCTGAGAAGCTCCATCCCTGCCCAGGGGCCTTCGTTCATCTGCGTTGGACAGGCATGGAGGCTGCGGCAGTTGGGCACTGCAGAGCACATGGCTGACCAGGGTCCCCGCAGGTCCTCCCAAGGCTCACTGAGCTGAGCCTGGCTCCGTCAGGGAGCAAGTCGAGCAGGTCCCCACAGCTGGCCACAGCAGGGCTCTCTGCTGACCAGTGCACATTATTGAGGATTTCTGTGTCATCCGGATTTCAACAGAACCAGGTATACATTTAAGGCGGCAGGGAGGGCAGGGCTGGAGGACCAGGAACAGAGGCCAGGGAGGACAGGGCTGGAGGACCA
>JAJEJO010058562.1:0-31623 GCA_020662805.1 Glaucomys volans | reverse complement strand
CCCGGCTCTTGATCTTGTCTGGCACAGACCTGGCACCAAGCCGCTGCCGCTTCATTAAAGGGTTGTGTTCACTGTCTACACAGGAGAGCCCGCAGGTGGCCACCCAGGGAGGGAGGGACGGCCCGGTGGAGGGTGGCCTGCAGCCAGGACCTGGGTGAGGGCCTGGGCAGGGCTGCTTCTGCCCGAGTGCCCGGCAGCCTGGCTGGGACTGACCACACCTTGGCTGGGCCCACCGGGTGCTGGCCTTTCCCTGACCACGAGGGCTGGAACTGGCTTCACGGGGGGAAACTGAGGCAGGTGGGGGTGGGGAGGAGAGGGTGGTGCCTGGCCATGCAGGAGCTGAGCTCTGGGTCCTGCCGCTGAAGGCTGAGTGTCTCAGAGTACAAAGGAGAAAGGAGGGACCTGGACAGGAGGAGACGGGTGGGCAGAGGTGGCCCCAAGGGCAGGAGGGCTGGCCAGAACCTTGGGGCCTGCAGCACTGTCCAAGGGGGTCACATGTGAGGCTCACAGGCTTCTGTGGGGCCCTGACTGCAGCAGGATGGGGCTTCCCCCATCTCTCCCTCATTATGCCACCAGCATGGGTCCAGGGACACTCCTGGTTCCATCTTCCCCACAGGTGCCCCCTCCTGGTCTATGGTCCACCTTTCCCCAGTGGGGGACCTGTCAGTCCTGGGTCTACCAGGCAGGAGTTATGTAACTTCATCAGACAATGCTGGCAAAGAAAGTGTATCAGTCAGCTGGAGCTGCGTAACAAAGTCCCATGGCCTGGGCTTTAAATAACAGAATTTGTTGTCTTGTGGCTCTGGGGGCTGAAATTACAAAATCTAGTTGTGGGCAGGGCTGGTTCCTCCTGAGACCTCTCCTTGTCTTGAGGATGGCCACCTTCTGGCTGTGTCCTCTGCTTGAGTCTCTGGGTCCTAATCTCTTTTAAGCCCTCCTGATGACCTCATTGTCATTTGATTATCCCACATAGGGGACACTGTGAGGTCTGGGGGTTTGGACTTCACGTAACTTTGAGGGATGTAGTTTGGCCCATATCAGAGGTTCATCTGCCCTGCCCTGGGCCCTTGCCCGCTCCTGCGCATGCTGCTGACCCCTAGATTTGCAGTCCCAGGCCTGGCGAGGCTATGCCACAGGAAACGGGGTCCAACATGATCCCGCCAGCACCAGCCGGCATTGCCATGGCCTCCCGGCAGCCCATCCACCATGCAGAGGGCTTCAGGATGCATGGCCCACGCCCAGAGGAGCAGGCTCACCCTGGCCCTGGGCGATGGCCAGTGTGGGAGGTGAACGGTGGGGCTCTGGTGGCCACGAGTCCAGTGTCTCACATCTGGACAGCGGCTTGCAGTGTCTGCACACAGCGCGTGGCCTCCAAGAGTGGCCTGACGTGCCCAGTGAATGTCTTCTGCTCTCAGGGTCCTGTGCCCTGGTGCCCAGGCATCTGCTGGTGCCCAGGTGAGCATGTATTTGGCCCTACTGTGCAAGGCCCTCGGGATCCCTCGGGTCTCGGAGCAGGGGCCCCGACTGCTGCCTTACAGAGAGGGTGCAGCAGAGAGGCCTGCCAGGCTCGCCCAGGACCTTGGGGCCCGTGGGCGGCAGCCGGTCCCTGTGGCAGGCGCGTGCACCGGTCCCAGCAGCCCCCACCCGCCCGCTCACACTGTCTACAGAAGAGCCTGCAGCGGAGTCCCGAGTTCAAGTCAGGGACTGAGGGCTGACCCGGGGGAGGAGAAGGACAGGCAGCCAGTCAGGGAGCAGTGGGCAGGCCGTGCCTGGGGCGTGAGCTGGGGACGAGGTGGGGATGACAGGCGTGACCTGCTCTCAGCGCGCCCTGGCTGCTGTGGGAGGCCCTCTGGTGGCTCCTGTGTTCTTTTGGTGGAATCTCAGCTGTCCTTGCCGACGTCCTTGCCACCCACGGGCACTGCGTCCAGCCCTTCCCCTGCTCTGTTGCCTCCAGTCCCTGTTTCCCGTGTGGACAGCGTGTGCCTGGGTGCCTGGCTGCTTCACGGGGCCTCTCCGTCCAGGCCTGTGGTGGCCAGAGCTGCAAATAACGCAGCTTGCTTTTTGTTTTGTTTTGTTTTGTTTTGTTTTGTTTTGTTTTGTTGTGGCTTTGGTACGGGGGACTGAGCCAGGGGTGCTAATGCCTGAGCCACGGACCCAGCTTGTTTCATTTTTTATTTAGAGACAGGGTCTCGCTGAGTTGCTTAAGGCCTCACTAAGTTGCCCAGGCTGGCCTTGAACTTGTGATCCTCCTGTCTCAGCCTCCCAAGCTGCTGGGATTACTGGCTGGAGTCACTGCACCCCGCCTGAAAATACCTTATTTTTTAAAGGGAAAATACAGGTACAAGTACTTCTGATTCCAGTCCCGCCTTTCCCCTGCCCCAGGCGGCCTGGTTTCCCGCACAGGCAGGAGCAACAGGACTGGAGCACTGAGGACTCACTCATTGGCTTCCCTCTGGACGCGCACCAGCAGCCTCAGCGCGACACCCACAGAAGCACCACCAGGCCTGACCGCAGCACCAGTGCCCTGCTTTGGAGCTGCTGTGGCTCTGGAAGGAGGCCCACTGGGGACACAGGCTCATCTGGCAGGGGAAGGCCACATTGCAAAGGCAGCAAGGACCCACGGCCCCCTGGGAGCATCTCTAGTGCGAGGAGGACGTGCAGGCCGAACGCACGCCCAGCGGGGGCCCGGGAGATGGCAACCAGGACACAGGCATGAACATCTAAGAGTGCGGGGAACATTCTTGGAACTAAAAATCCTGATTTGTAAACCACATACCTTTCTTGGCTCAACTGCAGGAGAGACAGGTGTCCCCGGGTTCTGAATTTGTGTGGGGAGGACCAGGTGGAAGAACAACTCAAAATGCAGAGCCCACCTCTGTCCAGAGGAACGTGAGGGAGGAGAACCCGAGGGCAGCAGCAGCCCGTGCGGAAATGACAGGGGAAGAGAAAGTAAGAACAAGACCAGGCCTCTGGGTTGCAAGGACCACAGCTCCAGACGGGGCTGTGCAGGAAGCGGGAGGAATTCCCGGACTGGGAGGAAAAGCTCTTCTCAGCGCCTGTGCTGGTCCGCGTCACGCACAGCGGCAGAGGCAGCCGACTCTGTGAAGACAAGAGGTTTATGGAGCCCACGGTTTCAGAGGTTCCAGACCAGGTGGGTGCTCTGGTTTGGCCTCCGATGAGGGCAAGTGGCAGTGGCAGGAACACTTACCACAGTGGCATCACATCCCGTGACAGGAAGCAGAGAGAGAAGAGCAGAGTAGGGTCCCACGAGCTCCCTTGAGGGCACACCCGGTGCCCAAGGCCCTCCCACCAGATCCCATCCCAACACACCTCCCGGGGCCACACCGGCCTCTGGGGACACTCCTCAGACTCTGGGGGCTATCCTGGCTGTGGTGCACCATCTGTCACTGACAGCTCAGAGTTGACGGACTGGCATCCACAAAGCACTCAGAGGAAGGGGCTCTGCCTGGGGCCACACCCAGGAGGGGCCATGGTGCCAGCAGAGGCCCAGGCAGTGGGCAGGGTGAGCTGGCCCTGTGAGAGGACACAGGGTGCGTTTCTAGAAGGCTGTGCAGACGGAGGAGGTGCTGCAGATGGTGACGGGGTGTGGAGGAGCGCCACCAGGGCACACGGCCGGCAGGGTCAGGGTCAGCAGGCGGGAAGAGGCCCCAGCAATAAACAGGCAGGAATCGAGAGCCCTGCAAGGACAGCGAGAGTGGACGACCTGGTAGGTCTGGGTCACGCACTGCTCATCTGCCCAGCCAGGTCACCGAGAATCCCAGCAGGACCCCCAAGGCAGTCCGGACGGGCAGACCCGCCGGCGGGTGCCGGAGCATCCACCAGGTCAGGGCACCGAGCCCCGAGTCTGGGAATTCAGTGCGACACATTCACGAACGTCTCCCACGCGAAGTCAGCCGTCTGCTTTCTCAAGGACGCAGGTAGCCGTTTAAAACCTGGGTGATGCACCTCGTTACAGAGAAACCACGAGGGCACCTTCAGGGTAGAGGCTCTAACTCATCACATTCTAGAAAAATCAGGGATCGTGAGTTCCCCCTTCCTCTCCTCAAAGCCCCTTTCCTCTTGGATGGCGTGAGGGTCTTGGAGAAGAGGCCCGCTGGGCAGCACATGCCGAGGCTTACTTCCAACGTGAACGTCTGGACGGAGTGGTCAGCGGCAGGAGGCCCTGCGAGGGCCCAGGATCCCAGGCAGCCCCCACCCCCAACAGGCTTCTCCCAGGGCTGCTGCTGGCTTCCCATTGGCCAGAAGGGTCACATGGCCATGCCTGGCTCAAGGCATGTTGGGAGGTGTGGCTTTTGTTCTGGGTGGGACGTGCCCAGGGAGACCCAGGGCTCTCTTAGTGTAAGAGGGCCATGGATCTGGGAAGGTAGACTCCACGACCTCCCGGGGACTGACAGAATGGAGGCCGACGTCGCAGACTGATCTGAGTGTGGGAGGGAATCCTCAGGATGTCCACAGGAACACCTTAACCTCACTCGTCCCTGAGCGAGAAAGGCCAAAGGCCAGGCACCTCTGAAAGAGGTGGTCGTGGTATCTGGAATGTCCCTGAAGGTCTCCTGAGTTGAGGATCTTGTCCCCAGTGTCAAAGGTGGGCTTGTGGGCAGTGAGTGGATGTGACCTCATCAGGGGTTGATCCCTGGATGGTCCATAGCTGAGTGAACCCCTGGGAGGTGGTGGAGGCTTAGGTGGTGGGACTGACGGGAGTGTGTCGTCGGGGACGTGCCCTTAGGGTCTCTGTCTTCTCTGTCTCTCCCGCTCGGCTGCCTGAGCAGCCCTGCCCTGCCACACGCCTTCACCACGATGTCCTGCCTCACCACAGGCCCATCGTGCTGGGCCAAACCACCAAGGACTGAAGTGTCTGAAACTCGAGCCTTAATAAACCCCCTTCCTTTTAAGTTGCTTTTCTCAGGTATTTTGTCTCAGAGACGGAGAACTGACTGACATATGAAAATGACAGAGGTAAAAGGCGAGTTAACAGAAAGCAAAGCCACTGAAACTGGAAAGTGCAACGAACCCAGAGCTGCAGCTTCGGAGACTCACCAGACAGTCTCTCGTGAACTTGGCAAGAAATAAAGAGCAAACAAGACCCAGCGAAGAATAAAAAATGTGGTGCAACTATGAGATTGGAAGAGAATTAAACTATTTTCTGAAGGAAACTTGGTTTAACTATGTCACTTTATATAACTAAGTAAAATTGAAGACCTCGAGGATCAGAAAGGGCCCCTTAGGAAAAAGAAAATCAAACATGTTACTATAATACAATGAAACCTGCGGGAAAAACCGACCCCAGGAGCGTAGGTAGGCGACCCGGCCAGTGTCCTGGAAGGTGGTGGTCCCGGAGACGGAGGTGGCTGCGGGCAGGTGGCAAGCATGCTGTGGGATCAGTGAGGAGGTGGCACCCTGTCACGCACCGAGCCCTGGGAACTCTTCACTTTAAAAATGGTTTAAGGGAAGCCGGGCACGGTGGCGCAAGCCTGTAATCCAAGCATGGGAGGCTTAGTCAGGAGGATCGCGAGTTCAAAGCCAGCCTCAGCAGCTTAGCGAGGCCCTAAGCAACTCAGTGAGACCCTGTCTCTAAATAAAATACAAAATAGGGCTGGGGATGTGGCTTAGTGGTCAAGTGCACCTGAGTTCAATCCCTGGTTCCAAAAAAAAAAAGTGGTTTAAGGGTGACTCTTCATCGGTGGATTGATCTCAGTGGGGGGAATGGATTCGGAGAGCAGCGCCTGGGGGTGGACGCTGAGGCCAGGCCCTGCGCTGACGGGCGCCAGGTGGAGGGACCTGCAGAGCTGGCTCAGTGGGCACCTCAGTCCTCAACCTCACCTGGTTGGGGGGCTCCGCCCTCTGTGGTCCTAGGGGGCATGCTGTCCACCTGGTCACTCTGCACCTGGGTCCTCTAGGGAACCTAGCCAGGCACCAAGCAGTGAATGGAGGAATGAGAAGCAGGACACAGGCCTTGATGTTTTGTGGTCACCACAGAAACCTGTCAGGGACAGTGGGAGGGACAGGGAAGGGTGGTTGAGCGGGTGAGGTGCGGCTGGCCTGGCTCTTCCTCCCTGCCTCCCGCAGCGTCTGCTTTCCAGCAGGGAGCCCAGTGAGATTCCAAGCCAAGAGCTCTGGCCCCGTGGAGGCTGGGTGAAGGGGAGGCCGCAGGAGCTGGCAAGATGGGGTGGCTGCCGTCCCGGCTGTTCTCTTGTGAGGTGGGGAGAGGGGCTCTCTGAGAGGAGGGAAGGAAAGGGTGAGGGGTTGCCCCTGGAAATGGGGGGACTGAGCAAGCCAGTGTGGCAGGTGACCTCAAGCCCCGTCACCTGCTGGGTCCTGTGTGTGAGCCCTTCCCAGTCCCCACGCTCAGCGCTGGCTTGGGCTCTCCAGAACCTGGACTCCTGACTCAGGCATGACCTTGAAGGTCACCGGGAGACTGGGCCCCCACCCTGGCTGCTGGCTCCTATCGGATGGCCTTCAGGGAGGGCGGGGCCATTGCCCTTGCTGGGAAGCCATTGCAGCCGCCAGTCTCACTGTGGGTCGGTCGGGAAGGGGTCCCTCCCTGGGTCCCTGTCTTCTTAAGACTGTCCACTGCAAGCCTCCCCCTGTGGCAACCTGGCCGAACCCTCCCTGGTTCCCTCTGGCCGCACCACCATCCTCTGCCAGTTCCCGGTTCCCCTCCCCAGGCAGACAGTGCCGGAGAGGGGAGAAGGGGGGCAGGCATGGCCGCCCAGGCACTAACCATAAACCACTCTCAGAAGGTTTTATGAGGCTCATTTTTCCCTTCCATTTTCGGAGACAATCTAATCTCTGAGAGCCCACTCCCTTCTAACTCACATATTACGGGCTTTCATCAATACTGATATACGATCAATTACCCAAATGTAATTGATTAGTCGGGAGAACCGCATTTTCTCCTCTCGGCTAGTGTCTGATTGGACATGAGCGTGGCAGTGGCCGAGCGAGGGTGGCCTTGCCCTTGGCTGTGGACTATCTTTACCTTTTAGCTGAGATTAGATTTATACACAATTTACTAATGTTAGCTTAAGAAAAATCCAAAAGGGCACTCTATGCCCCAGCCCGCGGATGACAGCACCCGGGGACGCGATAAGCCGCCCGCGAGGGGGATTAGTGGCCGAAATTGCCTCCTGAGCTGGCTCGGAGCTTCGCCGTCTTTATTTGGCCTCAGAGATAATTTTTTGTCATCAGAAGTTTGAGTTCCATAAATTCAATATCACAGAATTCAATAAAGAGAGCCAGCCTGTTCTGGCTGGGCCGCGTGACTCTCGGCTGAGCAGAACCATGACTTTGTACCAACATGGCAGCGATGGCCAGGCTGGGACCCGCAGGCCTGGCCAGGGAGAGCCGGGCTCCCGGCCCCCCAGACTGCCCTTCTGTGCCCTCCAGAGCAGTCGCCCAGCACCATGGTCCTGCTTGGCGACGTGGTTGGCTCATGACCAGCAGAGTCGTGGGGCAAAGGATGGGCTATGACCAGAGCTGATCAACACTCCGCCGCCCCGTGTGCTGGGAGCTCAGGGGGTGTCTGTCAGCGGGCAGGTTTGCTTCCTGTGAAAGGGACTAGGAAGCGGGGTCCTTTGAAGCTGTGACCGTCCTCAGGACGCAGGAGAGCTGCTGCTCCACGCAGACCCCACCAACCCAGCTAGAACAGCTCCAGGGCGTGGCTGGCTCCTCCTTGTCAATCCCGCAGACAGAAGAGGCGAGGAGAAGGCAGAGGCAGGCCGGCAGCGTCACCCCCAGGGCTCAGGGTCACGTCTTCCTGGAGCTCCTGAGCTGCTGGTGTCCTGTCACTCCCTGCGTCCTGTCACAGCCCCAGCCAGGCCTTGGGGCTCAGGAGGGCGTGGGTGACCCTGGCTGGCGTCTCTGCTTCTCACCTGCCCAGCCTGGCGCTCCAGCCTCGTTACCAGCAAGCTCACCTGCCACAGCTCTCTTACAGATTCCCAGGGACCCGAGGACCCACGGGCACAGCAAACAGGAGCCCCTGCTGTTGGCGTCGGCTTCCTGCCCCAGGCCAGCCCCATGTGTGGAGGTCCCCACGTCACCTGGGAACCCGAGTGGGGAACCCACTCCTCAGAGCAGGCTGCTTTCTGCCCCAAGGGAGCGACTGGCTCGGCTCTCCAGGCCGTTTCGGGTAAGCATGACGCTGGGCACAGCTGGGTGCTAGGTGCTCAGGATCTTGCCTGCCCAGTCCAGCAAGCAAGAGCTCGCAGGGGGCTTGGCCGTGCGGGTCACCTCCCAGGCCTCTGGGTTCCCTGCCCGTCATGGCTTGGCCCCACCCAGGAGCGCGGCGCTGCCAGCCGAGTGGCAGTGGCTGGTCCCCACCTGCGGCCCCTTGTGCTGACCTCTCCCCTCCTGGAGTGGCCGGGCCCCCTGCTGCTCCAGGCTGCCTGGCCTTCTTGCTGTCCTCGTCCACTGTGGCTGCTCTTTCCTCATTAGGCCTATGTGCTGGGGACTCAGGGACCCTCCTGGCCGACTCTCCCCTGTCTCCTCCGCTCAAGCCTGGCCCGAGGACCCTGCCGTCACAAAGCTTCTGTCCTGTGGGCGAGGCCTTCCCAGGCACTGGTCTCCCCTGGCTTTGTGTCCCTGTCACTCCACAGACCAGGGGTCATCTGAACCCTCTGCTGAAACGTCACATGCTTGTGCTCCTGGCCATGTGTGCCCCACGGTGCGCACCACACGCCACCCAACGTGGCGCCCCTGGGGAAAGCCTGCTCTGGGTGCCCTGGGCCCCTGGCAGGGCCCTTCAGAGTACAGCTTCATTCTTTTTTTTAGAACCAGGGATTGAACTCAGGGACACTCGGCCACTGAGTCACATTCCCCAGCCCTATTTTGTATTTTATTTAGAGACAGGGTCTCACTGAGTTGCTTAGGGCCTCGCTAAGTTGCTGAGGCTGGCTTTGAACTCAGATCCTCCTGATTCAGTCTCCCAAGTTGCTTGGATTACAGGCGTGCGCCACCACGCCCGGCCCAGCTTCATTCTTGAATGACGGCCTCAGCTCCTGAGCACTCGGGGGGAGGGCATGAGCCATCTAAAGGGAGCCCCGAGTCTCAGACGGGAAACCGTGAACACTGGAGTAGAGCGCACCACCCCAGGCGCCGGCCGCGGCCTCTCCCGCAGCTGGCTGATCGGAGACACAGCAAAGTGACCGCAGGTGTCTGGAGGAACCGCTCCTTCGGGGAGTGGGACTCTGGTCTCACCTGACAGAGAGATTGGCACCCTGGCGGGGGCAGAGGTACTGCTTGACATGGGGCAGGACGCTGCGGGAGAGAGCGCGCAGGACGGCGTCCAAGGGCACGGAGAGGGTGCAATCCCATGACCCGGCACCACGCACCTCCACTCAGCCCCAGCACTGCCCTCTGTGAGGGCTGGGCCCAGGCCAAGGTGGGGCGAGCCCCTCTTGGGGGGCCCACACCCCGGGCTCCAGTGTGTGCACCCTGTGTGGAAAGGAAGTCTGCTCTGGGCCCTACTCAGCCCGAGGCCGCCCACAGCATGGCCCTCCGCTCTCGACCTGCCTCAGGGGGCGCACTTGGGGTCCCCCCTCCTCCTGAGAACTTGGCTGGGAGCAGGTCCCCCACGGGGCCGGGCCACTCGGTGCTGCCCTCCTGATTCTGGTGGTCCTTCTGCACAAGTGGTGCTGGCCTGGCGGTCACTCAACAGGAGCAGGTGCGGCCTCCTGCAGAGCCCTGGGTCGCACCAGGCTGCGCGCGGTGAGCCCCCCCACCGGCTCCCGAGCTCCTGGAGCAACACGGGAGCTGGAGGAGAGGCCCAGGGGCGTGTCTGAGTGTCAGCTCGGGCCCTGCCGCTCACTCACAGGAAAGGAGGCCGGGAAGCCATCCTCAGGTTGATGCCTGGCTGAACGAGGTCCAGCCTCCTCCTCCCGCAGCTCGGGTGGTGGCTCAGGGCGGCGGCTCAGGACAGCTCCATCTGTGTACGTGGTGTGGGGCCCATTCCTTCCTGGAGCTCCTAACCGGCCACTGTCCCCCTTGGCCTTCGTCCCCAGGAGCCTCTGGTGTCCTGACGCTGGAGGGAGGCAGGGTGGGGTTCCTTGCAGGCTCTGGAATGGAGGCCCCGAGGTGGAGCTGGAGGGAGGCCTGGGAGAGCCCGGGCTGCCCAGCCCTCCCGTCATGGCTGGAGACTTGCCACCACTGCCCGGCCTATGGTGGCCAGTAGGGCCTCTGCCCAGCGCTCTGGGGCCAGCACTGCATGCACACAGGCCCCAGGCTCGGCTCCTCTGCCCGAGCGTTGGGTGCAGTCTCTCTTCAGGACAGAGGGCTTGGCAGGGCAGGGCAGGGCCACAGTGCAGCCTGGTCACCCTAACTGCCCGCCACAGGCAGCTACTGGACCTCTGGTCCCCGCTGAGAGCTGGGACAGCCACACCTGAGCAGGGGACCCACCCTGGTGGGAACTAGGTGGCTGGGGATGCAGGTGTTGGGTGAGTGTCACAGAGCAAGTCCCCACCCAGCTAGGTGTGTGCCTTGTGTCCCTGCACACAGCGTCACCTGCTCTGCGGAGAGGAGGCGCCATGGCCCGTCCCCTTCTGGGGAGACCACACGAGAAGGCGTTCTGGCCCTGGGAATGTGCTGGGCTCACTGAGCTCCCCCAAGGGGCCCGTGCTGATGGCTGGACTGTGGGTGCGACCGTCCCTGAGCACGTCTGCCAAGGTCCCCGCCACCGGGGCTGTGAAGGTGGCCCTGCCTGGAGACAGGTCTCTGCAGGTGTCATTAAGGTGAGGTTGCCAGATCCAGGGTGACTGGGTGTGCTCACAAGAAGAGGACAGGGACACAGAGGGTGTGGACAGAGGCGGTGGGACAGGTGGAACATGTGGGACCACAAGCCCGGGAAGACCAAGGAAGGCAGCACCCACCACGGCTGGAGCGGCCTGGAAGGGCCTCCGGGCACCATCCGGAGGCCCTGCCAACACCGCAATCTCACGCAGGCCGCAGGTGGTGGGAGTGGACCTGCGGCCATCACAGCCCCAGGCTCTGCAAGCTGGCCACGGGGCGGCCTTCCCCGTGCGGCTTCTGCAGAGGACGCCTGGAGGCCCTCAAGGGGAGGCGACTGGGATCGGGAGGTTCTCCGGGGAGTAGAGGGCTTTCTGCTCCCCCGGGGGGTCATTTAATGAGAGAAGAAATCCCTTCCGCAGCCCGAGCTTCCCGAGGCCGGGGCGATGGGGCGGCATAATCTGTTTGTTTTGCGATTCTCTCCCCTCAGCGGAGACAAATTGATTATCCGTGGAAAGAGGCTGCTGCTGGGAGGCTGCTGGCCAGTCGAGGACAAGGTTCACTGTGGCCAAGGGACATCCCTGCAGGGCTGGCAGGGGCAGCCTGGGGAGAAGGGAGACGCTGCGGAGAACCTGGCCCGTGCTCCAGGCTGTGCCCAGCTGGCCCTGCATGGCGCCTGTGTCCCCCAGAGCCAGGTCCTTGAGTGACTCTGCATGGGACCCGGCCATGCCACGGAGCCAGAAGATGTGGCCCTACCTGGGCTGTGGCCTCCTGAGCAGAAGGGTCAGGGGACCTCGAGAGGCAGGGGCAGGACAGCTGCCACCCTGCAGGGATATGTTTAGCACACGGCAAGCGTGACTCAAACCAGCACCCAGTGTTCCACAGGAGGGGACGAGGGTGACCACGTAAGGGACATGTAGCCGTCTGTGCCTGCCCTCCCCTGAGGCGGGCGCCTGGCCTGAGCACCCCTCTGTGACCACCTGAAGGAGAAGTCCCCAGCGGGCATGGTGGGCGGCCAGAGGGGCACACCCGGGAGGCCGCAGGGCGAGGCAGAGGCCTCTCCCTGGGCGCGGCAGCTACGCGGCCCAGAGCCAGACGGAGAGGTGCAGGGTGCACTGTCCGGGCTGCGCACCGTGGTCTGCGCGTGGCCACACGCTCCCCTGTGTACGGGGTGTTTCCAGTTTCCTAAGAGGAACAGGGACGGTAGCTCCAATCAGGACGGAGACGATGGCCAATTAACTCCGGGCCCAGCTGGCGGATCCCAGGGACTTGCTTACCCCCTTCTGCTGGCTCCAGTGGGTGACCCACAGGCCGAGGCCTCCAGCCCTGACTGTCTAGCAAGGCAGCAACGGGGCGGAGCTTGTCGTGGCCGAGCTGGAGTTCTGGGCCTGGTTCCCTGCGCCTGGGAAGCCGGGGAAGCCAGGGAAGCCGGGGGCCGGGACAGGACTCAGGTGAGGCAGGCAGTCTGGTCCCAGGGCCCTGAGATGCTCCCAGAGGGAGTTTGCTCTCTCTGAACCTCAGGTTCCTCCTCTACTGAGTGGGCCAGGGAGCTGGACGAGTCGCTAAAGGGAATGGTTGGTCCTCAAGGCCTGGCAGCGGCCGTTGGCTGTGGACCTGCTGGGCCGCAGGGCGTCACCACCACAGCAGCAGGTCCTGCCTGAGCAGGGCACCCTGCTGTGAAGGCCCCGTGGTGCCAGGGGACAGCGGCCACCCTCCCCTAGCACCGCCTGGGGCTGCTCCCACGTAATCCAGTGGTGGCTTGGCCGCCCACTCGGATCCTCACAGGCTCCGAGGAGCAGGCAGGGCCCATCCACAAAGCCTCGTGTGCTCAGTCCCCAGGGTCTGGGCCAAGGGGACCCGAGCTGAAGAGGAAGCAAGAGGAAAGAGTGACCCACGATTGTAGCCACGGCTCTGGACGCTGGTGAGGCGGCTGGACCCCCTCCAGAAACAGATCGGTCATCCTACCTGTCACAGCGTCCCTGGGACCCACTCCTCCCACACAGGCAGAGGGCGCCCCCACCCTGGGCCCAGGAGAGGTCCTCAGGAGCCCGTCCAGGGCCTGCTCTGCCCCAGGGCCTGGTCTGAGGATGGGCCCTGCTCTGTGCCCCTGGGGGATCAGTGCCCTGCTTCCAGGGCCACCCTGGAAGGACTGTGATGGAAGGGGGACGCGCCTGTGGCCGGCCAGCCTCTGCACACCTGCTCACTGCAGGCCGTGGGCACCAGGCCTGACCAGCGCGGCAGCCCGAGTCCACGCACCGGGGAGGGCAGAGGCCGGTGCCGCTGGTCACCACCGTGAGGCCGCCTGAGACAGGGCGGGCAGCCGGAACAGGGACCGCCTGCCCCTGTGCCCCGGAGTCGGGGTCAGGCGGTCTCCGGGCCGAGCCCACCTGCCAGAATTAATATGCAAGATAAACAGAGCCGGAGGCGCTCACCGCGCTCCACGCCCGGGTCAGAGGTCTGCTCCTGAGGTGTGAGCCAGGCTTGGGGCGGTCGGCTCTCCAGCCCAGACAGGCCAGGCTGGGCGCACTGGCTCCGGCCTCCCTGGCGGCGTCTGGGGGGCGGGGAGCTGCGGAGCGGCCTCTGTTTGGACAGGCGGGGACGCGGCCCGGCTGCTCTCGGCTGCCTGAGCGCATCAGCATCAGCACCCGGCCGCCCGGCCCTGCCTCTGGCTCCAGCACTCCCACCTGCCAGGTCAGGGGAGGGCGGGCTGCAGGCTGGGGAGGGTCCAGGGGGCTGGAGTCCACCATGCTGTGCCCGGACAGGTGGCCCTGCCCAGGTGGCCCTGCTGCACTCTCCACTTCCCAGGGTGCCCGGAGGACCCCTGACCACTGTGACCACACTGGGCCTCGACTGGCTCTTGGCCTTCCCTGAACTTGGACAAGGGTTGGGACTCTGCGGTGACGGGGCAGGGCCGGGCGACCCCTTGGCCCTGCCACCCAGCTGTGAGTCCTGGCCTCACCCGTGAAGCTGGCGAGGCCTCAGTCTCAATGAAGGCCGGGGTCCCACTCTGGCCCCCTCTCCAGGGCCTTCCGAGGCGCCTGACTCTGCCTCTGTCCAGATGTCCATCCGTCCCCTGTTCTGAGCTCATTTGTCGGACACTTAGCTGAGTATGTGTGGAGATTTGTGACCCAAGCTGGGACATGGTGGCACCGCAGGAGGGGTCAGCGAGGCCTCCAGGCAGGAGAGCTGCAGAGTGGGCCTCCACCTGGGCAGGTGCTCCGGAGGCCTTCCCAGGGCAGCGAGGGTGAGCCCCAGCACACCAGGAGCCCAGGGAATTGGGGGGACTTCCAGAGAGCCTGCAAGGGCATCAGGGTGCTGCCACCCAGGCCGGGGGACGGGCAGAGGAGGGGAGCCTCCTCTGGTGACGCTGGGCCCCCGCTCCAGTCTGCTGGGGAAGCTCTCAGGGAGCCCGCGGCCACCTCGTCAGGTTAAAGGCTCTGAGCAGTCCCGCAAGGAGGAAGAGGGCTCGCTTGGCAGGTCTCTGCCCTTCAGCACAACGTCCAGGGGACCCCAGAACTCACCCTCCAGTGCCGGCAGGGTGGCCACTTGCTCCACGGCAGGAGTAGCATGTGGGACTCACACACTGCCAGTCCAGTGTTCCCAACAGCCCTTCCTTCGTGAGGAGCTGCGGCCAGGAGTAGAGATGGCCGCCACCCCTGGCCTGCCCCAGATGAGGGACGCAGGCAGCCGGGCCTCCAGGCAGCAGCCTTTCCCCACCTCTCCCGACTCCAGGGAGCTGAGTGGAGGGAGTTGCGAAGCTGGATGTGACCCCAGGGTTCCCTGAGACCCAGGCACAGGGCCTGTCCTCCAGGGACCCGCACGTGGTCCTGCCTGGCCCGAGGCTTGTGGGGGCTGGGTGGGGGGACTTTGCCACGTGTCCACTCTGATGGCCTCGCTGGGACCGACCTGCAGCGCCTGCTGCCCGCGCAGCTGCCTCCTTCCTTGGGACACATCAAAGCCATCTGCCCGCCGGTGGCGAATACCTCCTGCCCACTGACCAGAACGCCCCTCTGCCTGCGGCCCCCCCGCCACAGCCGGAATAGAAAGCAGACGTTTGCTCTCCCGGCTCCAGCGGGCTGAGCAGAGAGGGCAGCGCAGGAGGACGGCCTCCAGCGGGCCCAGCCTCCCCAAGCCTTGCGGGGTGGGTGCACCCGACTCTGCCAGGGTAGGGGAGCAGCGTGGGGTCTGCCTGGGAGGTGGCTGCCCATGCAGACGGCACCGTCCTGGGCTCTGTGTGGCCCTCCAGGCTGGGAACCCAGGGACCCGTGTGCTAGCTGCAGAGGGGGCCTCGGTCCTCGCCACCGCACAACAGGCCGTCCGGGGCCACGGAATCGATGCCAGGACCCCCAGTACCATGCTGAGTCCTCGTGTACCAGGTGACATGGCCATGCCGCCTCCCAGAATGTGTCCCCAGGCTAGACGCCTGAGCGCCGTCACCTCAGGTCTTGGCCCTGTCCCAGGTGGTGGCCGGGGACCGTGTGTCCGTCCTCAGCAGCACGGGCGATGTCCGTCGCCCTTCCCCCACCGAGCGACTGCCGTGCCCTCGTCTTCCGGGGAGCTGGTGGGGAGCACCCCCAGAAGCGAGGCAGAGTGTCCCCTGGGACTTGATCGCCTGGGGGTCCAGGAGCCTCCGCACTCCAGATCCAAGGGGAGGCTGGAGTCACGGGTGACTCGGGAGAGCGAGGTGGGAGAAAAGAGATGACAGAGGCAGAATCGGGAGCATCGGGGCCAGGAGCCCCGGAGCCCTGCGGCCTCTGGAAGCTGGAAGAGGCAGGAAAGTCTCCCCGGAGCCTCCAGGGGACCAGCTCTTCTGATCCTCCATTTGACCCTCACAGGTCTTTCCAAATCCCATCTCCAGACTGGTGAGAGCACACGTGTGCGTCGGCAGCTGCGGGAGTAGTAAAAGGAGTGTTTTCCTGCCTCTGCTCCTTCCTAAATCCGTAGTCTAGTGAACTCCTACACATCCTTCAAAGCCCTGCCCAACCCTCAAAACCTCTGACCAGGTTTCCCCGACTGTCTGCGTGGAATCGGTGGCTACGGCCACACTGATGGCGACCTCTACGGCCCTCCTGCAAGCCTGCGGCCCCCTCTCCTTGCCGCTCACGCACACCCAGGGAAGCTTTCTTCTTACAAGTCTGCCCACCTCTGGGGGGTGCTGAGAGCACCCTGGCTGCAGTGGCTGATTGGCTAAGGCGAGTGTCCCTCCAAGTGGAGGCTCCCGAGCAGGGCTGCTCTTGCAACGCGTTTGTGGGGAGAGATCCACGGGGCCTTGGGGACGTCCTGACGAGCTCAGCTCCACACAGACTCAGGTGCCACACCAAACGGGTGGGCAGCAGCCGGAGCTGTGCTGGGGAAGGCAGGCCAGTGTGTGGGTGGCAGGGGGGCGGGGGGCACCAGCGGGCTGGCAGAGGCAACTGGTTGCCTGGGCACCCGGCCTCCTGGCATGAGTGATGCTGAGTCCAACCCGAGTGCAAGAGAAGCTTGGCCCAGAGGCCCAGAGGCGCAGAGGTCCGGGAGGCCGTGATTCCAGGGCCAGGAGGAGCCCCTTCCTGAAAGGCTGGAGCAGCAGCCTTTGGGGGACAGGGCCCTGGCGCGCCCTCCCACACTTAGCTGCTTATTCAGGCCTCCAATGGACGGTCCAGGTTCAAATCCACCCAGTCACACCCCTGCCCAGGCTGAGCCATGCGGCCCATAGGGCCTGAGCCTGGCCAGCAGGGAGCCGTGAAGCTCCCTGGGCGGAAGCCCTTGTCCTCTGATCACGCTTAGACGACAGAGGCGGCCAGGTGGCCCAGGCAGGGTGGGTCCTGGGGAGCCCGGGATGAGGACACTGGGGCAGAGTCTCAAGGTCTGAGGTCAGGCCTGCACTGTCCCCGCTGTCCCTGCTCTCCTCCCCTGCCCCACTCAGCCCTCCCCAGCTCCCTCCCCGGCCTCCCTCCTTGGAATCTGGGCTCCCAGCTTCTCCGGTGCCCCTGGTTGGCTGGCCAGGACGGATGCTGAGCCTCCCTGGCCCTGCCTGTTCCTCACTGGCACCTTCCCCGAGCATCTATGCCCAGCAGACACTAGGCTCTGCCCAGGCCGGGCTTACGCCCGGGACCTGCCTGTGAGCAGGCTGTGGTCTATTTGCTGGATTCTGCACCAAAAGTCTTTCCGAAGCTCGGCGGCTGTAATTCACACACCATGGAGGGCACCCTGCAGAGGGCACCCAGCACCTCCAGAGCCCACGGAGCGGCCGGCTGCCTCTACAGCTGGCCGGGGAACGTTTCTAGCACCCCGAGAGTCCGCTGAGGACAGAGGAGGCTCGTCTCCTGCTCCCGTGTGGGAACGGGAGAAGAGGTGGACACAGAGTGGAAGTCGCTGGGGGCGCCGCCCATGCCGGGGATCAGTGGCTGCCCACGGGACCCTGGTCACTTCTGGAGGGAGGGTGACAGGAGAGCAAGCTGGCGCCCAGCCCGGCTGGCTGCCTGTGTGGCCACGCGCTCTCTCCTGCTCAGGCTGCAAGGTGCCACCCGCGACGTCCAGGGGCCTCAGCAGAGCCAGGCTGAACCAGCACCATGTCCCTGGGACTGCAGATGGCGAGCTGGGTAAACCTCCTTTCTTCTCTAAGTACTGGCCTCAGCTCTTTTTGTCACAGTAATAAAAGTAACTAATTCAAAACCTCACCACTGGCCGCGCCGCCCTTCCTGGCGCCTCGCTGCCCCTCCATCTCCACGGACGTCTCCAGCCTGGACACTGAGTGTGGCCAGGACCTCGGGAGGCCCGGGTGTCTGCTTCATTCGCTGAGCGCCCTGCCCTCATGTCACCCTGTCACGCAGGCGTCAGTCCCTCTGAGCAGGGCTGCTCTGCAGTGACCGCCCACACTGCTGGCCCACGCGTCAGCCGCTGGCGTTCGGGGGTCCCTGTTGGGGGTGTCGGGAAGGCAGCCGGGACATCTGTGCCCAGCCCTTGTGCAGAGGCAGGACTGCAGGTGCCGGGGCGCCCGCTGGGCGGGGCTCCCGAGGGAGGAGAGGCCGGGCCCTCGCCACCACCTCCCGGGGCGCTCGATACGAGGGGCGCTGGCCCTGCCGCTCCGCAGGCCCTGGGCCGCCTGGGCTCCTGGACTTCCTGTGACGTTGTAGAAGGTCCTGTCAGGTCACACAGGCGGCGCACACACTGATGGTTTAAGCTGCTGAGTCTGCGGTCAGCCTGGGAGGACAGACATCCCTGAACCCGACTGGCCTCCTGGGACCTGGCACGGTCTCCCTTTATTCGGGAGATCTTTCAAGTCCTTTCTTACCCTTTTTGACGGTTTTTATTCTTGTTTCTGGTACTGGGCTTGAATCCAGGGGTTTTCTACACGGACCTGCATTCCCAGCCCTTCTCGTTGTTTAATTTGAGACAGGGTCTTGCCAAGTTGTCCAGTGTGGCCTTGATCTTTGATCCTCCTGCCTCGGCCTCCCCAGTGCTGCACTGCCTGCTGCACCAGCTAGCTGTGTGTCTGGCTGTGTGTCTGGCTGTGTGTCTATATTTGTTGATTTTTTTTTTTTTTTTGGTTCCAGGGATTAAACTCAGGGGTACTGGACCACTGAGCCACATCCCAGCCCTATTTTGTATTTTATTTAGAGACAGGGACTCACTGAGTTGCTAAGTGCCTTGCTGTTGCTGAGGCTGGCTTTGAACCCAGGATCCTCCTGCCTCAGCCTCCCGAGCTGCTTATATTTTTGGTTGCTGTTGTGATACTTGGGTTTTCTGTTTGTGATTTAAAGGAATCTGGTTTTGAAAACAGGTGAATGTAGCATTTAGAAACGTCGCTAATCTCTTATTACCCGAGTCATTTATCCCTGGCTGTTAGGGGTTTCTGCAGAGAATGGCCGCCTCACAGGAGGGCAGAACACGTGGCTTCTCCCCCAGCCACTCTCCCTCTGCTCTCCTTCTTCCCCATTGCTGAGCCGGCTGGGATCCCCTGGCCACTGACTGAGGTGGACACTCCTGCCTGGTTCCCGGTTCACCTCCAAGCTCACTGTCTGCGTAGGTGTGGCACATCTCAGGGTCAGTTAAGGAAATTCTCTCCTGGATTTAGGTGGTTAATTTGTCTTTTAAGTGTTGAAAGAGTACCTACAAGTACTCTTTGTGCAAATTGGTGTATCTCTCTTCACAAAAACCCACGAAGTGGGTATCATTCTCATCACTGTGTAGAAGAAGCACAGAGAAGTCAAGTTGTTCACCCATGGTCACACAGCCAGAAGTGGCAGAGCCCAGGCTATTCGCTATGGACAACCATGGCCGCACCTCCGTTTGTGCTGAGGTCGCCCACAAACCCGTCACAAGCTGGAAACACCCTCCGTTGCAAATGCACTGAAGCCACCTCGCGACCTGAGTGGCACACCACAGCTCGGCAGGGTGGCCTGGGGCAGCGGGCGCCTCCATCGCCCTCCCGTTGCTGGTGGAGCTGCGGCCAGCGCACCCACCCGGCCATTGAAGAGAACCCCGTCCTGCCACGGGGAGTCTGGGGCAAGACAGAACTCCGTTTGAACTCCTTTTCCTGTGCCTTGCTGTCCACCCGGTGACACTGGGAGGTGGCAGCTGAGCAGCCAGGCAGGGCCTGCATGCGGGGGTGCCGAGCTCCACAGCAGGGAGCGGGCGAGGGAGCGGACACCTCACCAAACCCGAGGCCGATTCCCGGGAAGGGTCAAGTCAGGAGGGCCCGGCGGCCGGCTCAGGAGGAAGGCCGCCGGCAGGCAGGTCAGAGCGGAAGGAAGTGACGGAGGGGTTTGGGCTTCGCCAGGAGAAGGAGGTGTTTAAGCCGCAGCTCAGAGGCACAGCCTCGCCTCGCCTCGCGTGCTCGGGGCTCGGGCCTCCGCGCCACGGCGTCTGTCCCTCCGCAACCGCGCACTTCTTTTTTAATTGAAGGCGTGGAAACCCCGCGGCCCGGCCCCCGGGGGCCTGCGCACGCTGCACCCGCAGACCCCAGGCCCCGCACGGACACGCGGCCCAGCACACTGGTGCCCAGCCTCCCGGGAGGCGTGGAGGTGAGGCCAGCAGGGTCCGAGATGGACGCCTCGGGAGCGCGAGGCTGCCCTGGAATGGAAAGAGGCTTCAGCCCAGCGAGACCAGCCGCGCGGATCCAAAATCCTAGCAGGGAAAAGGAAACCGAGGCGACGGTTCACGGGGCGGTGCCAGACCCGGGCAGGGATCCCGCGACCCGCCAGCAACTCCCCAGGAAGGTGGCAGATTCAAATCACCCGGGAAGACTCCAGGGAAGACGGAAGCCAAGCTCCAGGCCAAGGGGGGTCTGCGGCACACGGAGCAGAGCAGGCACCCAGGACGGAGGGGCCACGGCCGCCAGCCCCCGAGGGAGACGGCAGGCGGCCCCGCAGCAGGCCAGGTCGGGAGGCCTGCAGGGCAGGGAGGCAGGCAGGCAGGTGACGCCCAGCCAGCTCAACCACCCTGGGGTCACCTGGCCTCAGCACTGGGCCCCTGGGACTCATGCTGAGACCTTCCCTGGAGTCAGGGTCTGATCATCCTCTGCTGGGGTGAAACCCGAGGAGCAGCCCACACACCCAACGGTGGGAAAGCTCTAGAAGACAAAGGGGGGTGGACGGTTAGAATGAAAACTCACTTCACACCGACTTCCAGAAGCACATGCAAGAATGAGGACTTCCATAGGAGCTGTGCACGTGGACCAGACAGGCAGGCACCCAGAGAAAGGACCTTCGCACTCGCTGTGGCCCCAGGACCTTGGCACTAGCTGAGGCCTGCCGATTTTGCCTTCTCTTCCTTCATTTCAAAGCATAGAAAAGAAGTGATGAGACGGAACACTGTGCCCTGGGCATGGGGACCTGGGCAGGAGCCTTCTCTGTGCTTTTCTGTGTTTCAATTTGTTTTGAAGATGCACAGGAGGAAAAGGGGCCTCGAGGAGGAGAGGGGAGGCGGAGGAAGGTGGGGGTGGGGTGCTGGGCTTCCCTCCCCTCCTGGAGCCCAGACGCACAGGCCAGGCTCCACCGCTCTCCGTATTGATTGGAGATCCCGCTGTGCGGCCGCAGGCTCCCGGGGGCGTCTGCACACATCCTGGCAAAGCTGGGCTGGAGCACACACGTGCGGGAGGGGGGCTGGCCAGGCTCCACCTGCCCAAGCCCATGGTCACTTCAGACTTGCCGGTGGCCTCAGGCAGGTCAGTGCTGATTCTCATTCCCATGCTGGCAAGGAGGGGCTGGCCCACTCTCCGGACAGTTCCAGGCTCCGGGGCCTCCTCATCCTCACCTGTCCACTGGACAGCTGCAGAAGACCTCCTAAGAAGGGGCGTCCGTTTGGGGTCTTGAGGGATGAGTAGGAGTTTGCAGATCTAGGAAAGAAGGGGGCCCCTCTTGGGGGGACTGCACAGACTGCACAGAGACAAGAAGTGGCCTGGACAGCTCAGCAGGGTGCAAACCAGCCCCGTTGGCTTAACCGGCCCAAGGGCCACCAGCCCCGCCAGACTCCAGGGGCTGCCACCTTTGGAGGGGAGCAGTTCAGTGAGGGCAGGAGACTTTGCTGAGCGGCCCCCACAGCCCCAGTTTTTACGGGTCTCCCCAACCCCACTTGTGGGGTGCAACCCCTCTGAACCTGTGGGCTTTCGCTTTGGGGGCCAGCGTGGGCCGAGGGGAAAGCAGGCCCTCCACAGAGATCCGGGGCCCTGCCAGGGACAGCCGGGAGCGTCTCCTCCATTATCATCTGGGCCAGATCAATACCAAACAGCCGGAGTCTAGACACACAAACGTCAGGCTATTAACAAGAAGCAGTTAGCGCAGAGAAGACACTTAAATGGGCATTGAGGGCCGGGGAGCCCGGGAGCAGCTTCCGAGGATTTATGGGAGATAAAGACAGTTTAACTAAAGCTGCCGCCCGGCCTGCGGGGCCGATCTTCCTGGTCTGGCTGCTGAGAGGAAAGGGGGCCTGCGCTTCAGGCTCGTTTCCGCCCAGGCCCAGGCCTCAGGGTGTGCCCTGACCCGGCACCCGTCCAGCACAGCCGCCGCATGAGACGCCACCGGGGCTCTGCAGTTCCGGCCGCCCGCACAAGGACCTGCTTGGAATAGTGACCGCTGGTGAGCAGGGGTGGCCGCCACCTTCCAGACACATCCTCTCGTGTGGTCCTCCCAGCCAGACCACAGGGGTTCCTCTCTGTGTTGAGGGACGAGAGCCCCCGAGGCTCAAGGTCAAGCTCAAAGCTGTTGCTCAAGGTGACCACCAGGTTCCCAAATCCCTCCAGGGACCCTGTGCTCCGCCCACCTGGTTAGGCTACCAAGCCCAAGTGACATCCAGCTCCAGCTAAGTGACCAGCTCTGTGTGTCCCAGGGTGTTCACGGAGGACCCCAGCTGTCCCCACAGAGGGCGGGTGGCCACCCTGAGGACCTGTCTCAGTGCCCTGAACTGCCCCTTGCTGTGGTGGCATCAGTGGTGGCTTCTCCTGTTGGTAGTGACTTCAGGCCCCTCCGATGGCTGCTGCACTTCATGGCAGCCTGTCAATCACCCCAAGCATAATGAGATGGAAACTGGAAATGCTCGGTTTCCAAGGACGGCACCCCTCCCCCTCCTGCACCTCCCCCTTAAAGCTAAACGGACGCTTCCTACAGGGAGACCCCTGAGGCCAGCAGGTTGGTGCAGCTCAGCCCAGGGCCTCCTCGGCCACCGGCAGGCCATGTCTTCCTGGGGGACTTGGCCACTATTGCTGCTCTCCGCTTCCTGAGCCCTGGATTGCAATGACTGTGGCCGCCCCAATGGCGGCCTGTGTGTTGGGTGGCTCTGCAGGTCCTCCTCCACTCTGGGACCCTCTGGGGGCTGGTGGCTCCAGGGGTCGGGCAGGTGGGGTGCCTGGGTCCAGGGCACACGTGGTGAAACCCTCGTCCCCGCCGTCAAGCCCTTCTGCATCGTGACTTGGAACCAACGTGACATCGCAATAAAAATCATCAGCTGAGGAACAGTCACAAAATACAGAGCCTGCGGCTTGACCCCGAAGGACCTCCAGCTGGAACCCAAAGGTGTCTCTTAAACTTGAAGGGTGAAAAAACGGTGTGGAGAACTTGGCTGAGGAGAAGGAACTCTCAAAATCGACCAACCCGATTGGAAAGAGCCAAGCTGAAACTCCAGAAGTGAAACATGTGAACCCTGAACTCGGAAGACCATCGACCCGGGAGTTCACGCAGCGAGGGAGAGCCAGCGGCAGGCCGAGGAGCCTCGGGAATCACCCGGACGCAGCCCGCGAGGAAGACGGGGAGTCAAGACTCGGGAGGAACCCCGCGTCGCCATGCGAGGGGACCGGGAGGAGCGAACGACGGAGAACTTGGCAAGGGGGCAAAGCCAGCGAGAGGCTCAAGCCTTCCCTTGTGACACAGGGACAGAGCGGCCCAAAGAGAAAACAAGGCGAGAGTCTCAGGAAACAGAGAGACAGATTCCGGTGCGGATGTGACAATGTCGACGGAACCCAGTGAGCACCCTCCCGGGGAAGAGGCTGAATCCGAACTGCAGTCGCACTCGATCGTGACTCTGACCTCCTGTAAACCCGAAACGGCTTCAGTATGTGTTGCGCACTCTGCCCGCGGCTAGCGGAGAGCCACAAAGAACGCTGACAGTCCGTCACCCGTGGATAAGTGAAGGCGCGTTTTGGAGTGACCGATGGAGGCAGGAGACAAAAATCCGGTAGTGTTTTCCCAGCATGGTGAGCAGCTTAGTCTACCAAACACCATGGACAGCGGCCCCCGATGGCTAGAGGAGGGACACGCATCTCAAATACCCACGCAACTGCTTTAGGAAACAATGCAGGCCAAGAAATTCCAAGAGTGGTCATCAAAGGGCAACGCCCTGACCACGCAGCAGGGAGATGGACGTCAATGAGGCAGAGAGCAAAGATCAGAAAGAAGGGATCGGTGTCTCGCAGGTGAACCCAGCTGAACAGCCAACGAACCACAACTCCAGCACTTCACAGGTGCTTTGAGAGAGTAGAGAGGAAGAAACATATTCCGGTTCCTTTAAATATAAAAATTAGACCGACTGGGCAAACTCACCATCAACATAGAGGCCGAAGCCCGGGAAAAACACAGCAAAACAAGAAAACCAAGCTTCGTGATGATAATAAATCGGGATTAATTGGGATTTATTCCAAAAATGTAAGATCGCTACCTTCAAAATGTTAACATGAGTCACGACAGATAAATGGAGGAATATTACATGATCCTCTTAAGAGATATTTTAAAAATTTCACAAGAATTCATGATGTAATTTTAAAAAAATCTCACTTTTTATCATTGAGGGTTAAAAATTGAACTTTCAGAACCCAGTGAAGAGTATTCACAAAATGCAAACAGGTCTCCTGTGGCTGTGGCCCTTAAGGTGCAACGATGAAGAAGCTCCTTAAAATCAGATGCAAAACAGGCCTCCCACCCAGCAGCAGGACTCTGCTCGCCTTGGCTGGAGATGCTAGCCAGTCCAACAAGACAAGGAGGAATAAATGGCTTAACAACTGCAAAGGAGGAAACGGAAGTGTGTCATTCCCCTACAGTAGGGTTTCCTATCAGCAAATCAAAACAATGAACGAGAATCCATTAGATTTAGTGATAGAATCTAGCAATTTCTGGATGTAATATCAATAAACCACAGTAGATTACAATTATATTTCAATAGTAGTTTTAAGATGCAATCAAAATATCATTTACAATAGTGACAAAAAAGAGCACCCAGGGAAATGCCTGGTGATGGCTGAGCAGGGTCAGGTGGTGCGAGAACAGGAATTTTGATCCAGTGGAGGGGTCTACGGGGCTTATGGGATTGCCAGACTCAGTATGAGAGAAAGGCTGCTCACTATTAACTAATCTCTAAATTTAATGTAATTCCAATCAAAGCCCCAACAGATTCCTTTTTCGTAAAACTTGGCAAGATAGAAAAGTTAACTGGAACAGCCGAGGGTCACCATTAGCCAAGATTCTTCTGCATAGGAAGGTGGCAATGGCGGGATTCCTCTTGCTGGCTATCGGGAATTCCTGGGATGGTGCTGGAGCTGAGAGAGAGGATGGGTGGCGACCTCTGCCACGTGGGGAGGACCTCCGCCCAGGCTGGCCCCTCCTCACCTTGGTGGAACGCACCTGCTTCTCCCACCCCACCTTCTCGGCCACTGTGCCGACACCTCCGGCTCTCTGTGCCCTGAGAGCTGGGGAGGCTCCCAACACAGACAAGAGCCCTGCCCTCCTCAGAGCTCCTGACCATCAGGAGAGGACGTTGCAGATAAACAAGCTCCTGGACTCACATTAGGAGACCGAGTGTGGGCGTGGCAGGGTAGGGTGCTCAGGTGAGTGGGGCGGCTGCAGTGTGAGACAGATGGCCAGGGCAGCCTCCCAGGAAGACCTTGAGCAGCCTGGTGGCCCAGAGGGGTGGCCCTGCAGCTACCTGCAGGAGCGTTCTGAGTGGCAGGGACTGGCATGAAAAGGCCCTGGGGTAAAGGATGCCTGGGATCAGAGGGCAGGGTCAGAGGGCTGGTGCAGTGGGAGAGGTGACGGGCCAGCTGGGGATCCCCTTCTGGCGAGGCTTGGAGATGACTGGTCTCTGAGGGGCATGAGGAAGCACTGGGGCCCTGGAGAGAGAAGTGAGGCAGGAAAAGGATCCTGCTGCATGGAGGCCCTGGAGCAGGGACGCTGGAGGGGTCTGGCCTGGCCATGGGGGGGCCTGGCTGGGAGGGCTCACATTCTGAATGGGTTTTGGAAGCTGAGCCTGCAGGGCCCCTGGCAGCCTGGCTGTGGGATGAGAGGTCAGAAGGTGTCAAGGGTGAACCCGGGCAGCTGGGAGGGTGGTGCCCAGAGGCAGGTGACACAGGCCAGGAAGGTCCACGCTCAGGGCTGAGCACCCTGCAGAGAGGCCAAGAGGGCAGCTGGTTTCAGGGGTCTGGAGTTCAGAACAGGCCGGGGGTTGGGACTGGGATGAGCCTGTTCAGAAACGCCCTCCGCAGAGGAGGTGAGGCTGGAGGAGGAGAGAGCAGGAGGAGGTGGGCGGGGCACACCAGCCCTGGGCACGGTGTGTGGAGGGCTGCAACCCGGGCCCTGTGCAGACCAGCTCTGGGGTGGCCAGGGTGGAGCCTGCCTGGGGAGGACAGAGATGAGGGCCGTGCCTGCTCTGGTGTGGTGGCTGTAGAGAAGCAGAGGCGGAGCCGGTGCGGCAGAGCGGAAGCCACTGGGCTTGCCTCCTGGGAAGCAGCCCTCAGCCAGCGCAGGGCGCTCGGCCCGGAGCACAGGGGAGGGCACTGTCAGGTGGCCTCTGGTGCCTTCTTGTCCCCAACTGCTCCACACACAACTCAGCCTCTGCCCAAAGTCATGCCATGGCCCACCCGGGGGGCCGCATTTCCTGGATTGACCAGGTGAACCCCAAATTCAGCGATTGTGTCCTATCAGAGGGGACATCTCAGCCCCCTCCAAAGCCCACCCCACAGTCCACTGCAAGACGACAGACAGGTCTCCAGCCTCGTGGCCACAGTGACCCTCACAAAGTGCACGTCCCTCCCAGCCCCAGCCGGGTTCCCCCCCCTGAGGACACCAGCGATCTGGGGCAAAGTGCGGTCGCCGTGGCCGGGTGCTCTGGCCGCACAGGCCCCGTTCAGCCCCTCCCTGGCCTCTGCCACAGGCTCCGTCCCTCCTCAGACCCTGCCAGCTGCTCCCCACGCTCAGCCGCTGCTGAGTGAGGCTGAGTGAGCCGGGGCCTGCGCTGTTTCCATGCTCAGCCCTTGTCCCCGTGGACAGCACCTCCCCGTCTTCGTCTCACTGGGACCTTGTGTGGGTCAAGGCAGGGACAGCTTCCAATCTGTCCTTCCCAGGGAAAACGTGTGGTGCACTCAGGACATCCGAGGACACACCACCACGCTCAGTCCTGGGCACTGGGCCAGCCCAGCCTGGGTGTCAGTGGGGACGGGCTGCAGACCCCCTGGTGAGCTGGCATCTCTGGGCTGGTGGGGGTCCAGAGAAGCGGGTGGCTCCCAGCATTTGCAGCCAAGTCTCCAGCAGCTGAGGGTGCTGCAGGGAGGGGTGGGTGCCCCGGGGAAAGGGTCCAGGTGGGCAGCTCAGGGTCACTGGCACTTGTCCCCCTGTCCCCCTGCCCCATGGCACTTGTTGAAATGCTAGTTCCCAATCTCTCCAGAGCTGGTGGGCGAGAGACTCCAGGGTCGGGCTGCAGTCTGATTCTAAAAGCCCCTGGGATTCTGAGACCCCGAGTTAGAGAACCTCCATGTCACAGCCTCGCGCAGGACTCCGGCCAGGCCCCTGTCTCTGTCACTGCAGTGGCAGCTCAGTGGGTGCCTGTCTCTCCCAGAAGTGGCAGGTTCCGGTGGCTGTGGCAGCCCACGAGCACACAGGTCTCCAGACGGCAGACGGACCCTCTCCGGGTTCTGGGGCCAGAGTCCCAGGAAGCGTGGGCAGGGCTGCGCCCTCCGGAGGCCTGCGCCTCCTGACCCCTCGCGGCTCTTGGCCACTCCAGGCCTCGTTGGCGGTGGCACGTCACTCTGGTCTCTGGCTCCTTCTCCGTGTGGCCTCCTCCCTGTCAGGGCCTCTTTTCTTCCCGTAAGGACACCAGTCATGGGAGGTAGGGTCCCCTGGAGCGATCCAAGATGACCTCAGCTCTGGATTCCTAACTACATTTGAAAAGGGGTCAGATGCTGAGGTCCAGGTGGGTGTGGCCCCAGGGGTTGCTACTCAACCCCGGGCCACTCTCATCAGCCCTGCTGGACACATCCTGCTCTGGGCTGTGAGCCTTCTGACTAGTGGCCGCACCTGGCACTGCCACAGGGCCTGTGGCCTGGCAGGCGCTGTGAAGGACAGCCAGGCGCATCCGGGAGAAGGAGGCATGGACGCCCACCAGGCCCCGACGAAGCCTGGTTCTGCCACATCCGCTGTGGCCTGGAGGATGTTGCTTCGCCTCTCTGAGCCTCAGACCAGCCTTTGCCCTCAGGGTCTCTCTCAGGTATGGAGATGATGCCTGTCACCAGGTACAGAATGCCTCCCCTGCCACCGCAGGGGGCCTGTCACCAGGTACAGAATGCCTCCCCTGCGGTGGCAGCTACCCCTAGATCTCCCTGGTCTCCATGGAGCCCAGCAGGGAAGAGGGGTCCTGGCATCTGAGGCCAGAGCAGCCTGAGCAGGAGCGGAGTCAGGCAAGGTGCCAGCCCCGCCGCAGGCAGCCGCTGCCCAGGAGGCTCCGGAATCCCCCTCCGGTGGTCTCCCCCAGTCCTCCTGAGGTAGCGCGGCTTCCTGTGTGGGGAGGAGGCGGGCAGGGCAGCAGGCTGTTTAAAGGAACTCTCTGCCCGCCTGTTCCAGGAATGACCTGGCGGCCACCGATCACGAGGGCCCGGCTCGGCCGCGGCTCGGGGCCACCTGGCCCTGCGGAGCCGCTGTGGTTGCTGCATCCCCTTGCCCGTCAGGAAGGAATGGCTCGTGCTTAGAGTCAGAACCGTGCTGGGAAGGGAACACAGTGACAGACTGCCACCTGCCACCACTCCACAGACCCCAGTCCTGCCTGCCCAGTGGCAGCGGGCTTGCCCACGGGAGAGGGGATGCCATTCCCTCCGCCAGGCTCTGCTGGGGCGAGGAGAGAGCTGGAGGCAGGAGCCCTGGGACAGGGTGAGGCAGGAGCCTGGCCTGCAGGAGGCCAGCTCAGGACCCTCAGGAGACAAGGTACCCTGGGTGAGGCTGTGCCCGTTTTGCGACTCAGAGAGGGGGTGTACAGGGTCGTCATGCAGGTGACCCGAGCAGGGAGCCCTGGCCCGGCCAGAGCTGGCTCACAGCCCCTCTCCTCTCCGCTGAGCCTCTCGGGGTCCAGGGACAAGGCCCAACCTGCACCTGGGTTTGGATCCTAGTCCATCTCTGCAGGTGGCTGGGCAGAGGAGAGGGTGACAAATTCCCCAAGTCACTGAGCCAGTGACCAGAGTGGCCAGTGGGGTCTTGGCTCTGACAGAGATGGTCACCTTCCCAAGGTCAGGTCTGGGAGGGAGCCCCTGACCCCGCCAGACATTATTCTCCTGGTAGGGTGGTCCTGCCTGGGGTGGGTCTGGTCCTCAGTTACCTGTGTCAGAATGACCTGGTTGTCCCTCTACAGTGGGCACTGAACACCTCCAGGTCACCCGCCTCTGGGGACTGGCACCTACCAGACAAGCCCCCGTCCTCGGGAAGGGGGGTGCTGCCCTCTGACATGCTCAGGACCCCAACAGACAGAAACCAGGAAGGGCCTGCCTGCCGGCTCTGGGGCCCCAGGCCTCTGACGGTGGGCGGTGCTGGGAGCTGTCCCCGGTGCTGACCCCAGGCTCCCCGCCAGCCAGGCTCCTCCGCTCAAGGCTGGCTCTGCCTCACGTCCACGGGCCTTGCCGGCCCCTGCCAGATCCCATGCGCCTCCCTCCCTCGCTGGGTGCTCCTCACCACAGCCCGTCTCCAGCCGCAGGGCAGGTGGTGTTGGGGGTGGTCTGCTGCCTTCTGGACTCGCAGGGGCACGGTGACCTGGGAGGTGGCTGGCCAGAGCTTCAGGGGGTGGACGGAGCCTCCCACGGGCGTCCTGGCTCCGCAGTTCTTTCATTCAAAAAGTTTCCAGTGGTATGAGTAGCACCGTCCCCCCCAGGGCTGCAGGCCCGGGACCCTCGCCCCCCATGTTTCACACACTTTGAATTTGGTGCTCACTCTCGGGCCAACACCTGCTCCAGCCTCTCTGTGCGGCTGATCTTGAGCCACGTCCTGAACCTCGGTTCCTCATCTGTGCAGAGGAGCGACCACCGCCCGAGACCCTGGAGGAGAGGGGAGGTCAGCGTGTTGACACACAGGGAGCATCTGGAAGGCGGCCCCGAGTGTGCTATCCCTGGGGCCTGGGACACTGCGAGGTGATGAGGCCATCACCAAGGGCCACATGCTGCTGGATTCCCTGACGAGAAATGCCCAGGAGAGGCCAGTCCAGAGAGGGCAGTGGATGGTGGCCACGGGGGCTGGAGGCTGACATTTAGTGGGTCAGAGCCCTAGGTTGGCAAAATGCTGGTGCCAGGATCCTGAATGTCCCCAAAGCCTGTGTGTGGAGGGCTCGGTCTCCAGAGAGGCCCTGTCGGGAGGCTGGGGTCTGGGGGGTGGCGCCTTGGGAAGGCAGGTCCTGAGGCCCTCGGCAGGATGCCCTAGGAGGGAAGAGTGGGACCCTGCCCAGCCACTTCCCGAGCCCCTTCTGACCTGCCTGTGTTCCTGCCACCAAGAGCTGCCTCACCACAGGCCGAAGCAAGGGCCGTGGGGCCACAGGCTGGAACCCGCGAGATGGCATGGACCTCATTTCCTTACAGATCGCTCGTCCCCGGTGCTCCTGACGGTGACACAGGCTGAAGGGCCCAGGAGGTGGATTGGGTGACACTGGGAGACAGTATGACCTCGACACAAGGGCACTGAACCCTGCACTGACCACAGTGGCCATGGCGGACTGTATGTGCACTCATCACACCAAACACAGAGGACAAGAAGACTCAGGGGCCACGACCAAGCCTCGGCCAGGGACCAGGGTCTGGGCTTCCTGAGGACCAGGGTGTTGCAGCTGCATGGTCAGCAAAGATGGAGTCTGAATCCACGAGTGTGAGGTCACGTTTAAAAGCCCTGATCGGCCAGGTCAGAGGACGCCGCTGTGGGTCATCTAAGAACCTGCTCGACGTGTCAGAACCTGCGGAGGTTCTTTCCAGAGCCAGTTTTCCTGCCGTGGCTCCAGGGCAGGCAAGCGCTCTGGCCGGCTGCTCTGCGTCCTTGGCAAGGTGCCTGGGATTGAGCCAGGTGCTCCACCGCCGAGCCACATCCCAGCCCTTTCTAATTTTTATTTTGAGACAAGGTCTCCCTAAGTTGCTGAGTCTGACCTTGACCCTGCAATCCTCCTGCCTCAGCCTCCTGAGTCCCTGGGAAGACAGATGTGGCCATGGCACCGGCTTGGTTACTGGTCTGTTAGGTTTCAGCCTCTGTGGAGTGCGTGGGGCCTGGCCCTCTGGCTTTCGCGTGCACTTGCTTAGTGGCTAAGGACGTGAGCTTCTTTTCTGGTCCCAGCTGCCCAAGGGTGCATCCCCTGCAGCTCTTGCCCATTCGGATCTCTCGCACACTTTAAATCCAGTCGTCTCAATGTCAGTTCTCACACACGCGATGCGGGCTCTTCCCCAGGTGTGTGCTGCGGACCTCTCCCCGGGCTCTGTTGTCGTTAGGTCTTCTTTAAAAGTCTTTGCAGGGCAAAGTTCTGAATCTTCACAAGGTTCAGTTTGTTGCTTTTTCTTTGTTTGGCCTGGGGCAGCACCCGAGGGAGGCAGGAGGGCCGGGGCCCCACGAGGACACGACCCCAGCCCTGACTTCCTCCCACAGGACCCACCTCCGGAAGGTTCCGCCACCTTCCAACAGCACCCTGAGCCGGGAACCAGGACTTCAAGATGGCGCTGGGGACACTCTGGACCCAAACCCCAGCTGTCACCCACTGGTGAGGACCCAGCCTGACTCACCCTGGTGGTGCCTCTGCCTTGGGGCAGGCTCCGCTGCCTGCCTTGCTTCCTGTGCCCTGGTCAGGCCTCCTCCTCCACCTCTGGGCATGGCTGAGAAGCTCCATCCCTGCCCAGGGGCCTTCGTTCATCTGCGTTGGACAGGCATGGAGGCTGCGGCAGTTGGGCACTGCAGAGCACATGGCTGACCAGGGTCCCCGCAGGTCCTCCCAAGGCTCACTGAGCTGAGCCTGGCTCTGTCAGGGAGCAAGTCGAGCAGGTCCCCACAGCTGGCCACAGCAGGGCTCTCTGCTGACCAGTGCACATTATTGAGGATTTCTGTGTCATCCGGATTTCAACAGAACCAGGTATACATTTAAGGCGGCAGGGAGGGCAGGGCTGGAGGACCAGGAACAGAGGCCAGGGAGGACAGGGCTGGAGGACCA
>JAJEJO010058561.1:0-40153 GCA_020662805.1 Glaucomys volans | reverse complement strand
GAACAGAGGCCAGGGAGGGCAGGGCTGGAGGACCAGGGAACAGAGGCTAGGGAGGGCAGGGCTGGAGGATGACCTGTGCCCACCTCTGCCCTGCCCTGAGAGCAGTTAAGGAGAGACACAGGCGGAGACAGAGCTGGAGGCGGAGCCACCTGTATTTAGGGGCACTCAGCTCATGGCACCCCCAGGAGGAGCCAGGACTCTGGGGTCCTGGCCTCCCTCCCACCCTCCTCCTGCTGCCTCCGGCTCCCTTGTGACCACGCCCACCGGCAGGCACCGCCCCGGCTCCCTGGTGGCCACGCCCACCGGCAGGCACCTTCAGGGCAGTGAGGCTGCCCACCGGCCTTGCACAGCGGGGTCGGGAGAGGCAGAGGCCAGCGGAGCCGAGGGAGGGTGAAGCGCAGGTTGGGGTGCACCCAGCCCTGGCCACTGCGCCAGGCCCGCCAGGGAGCAGGAAAGCCAGCCCCTGCCCTCGGGTGGGGCTCCTGCCAGCGGGAAGCCGCCTGCCCGCCCGGGGCGGGCGCAGAGTGCGGGGTGGTTTGGGGAGCCGCGCTGGAGCTAGGCAGGCGCCTCCTGGGGCGCGAGGGGCAGGACACGCTGGGGAGCCTGGGCCGGGCCCGTGCAGGCAGGAGCTGCCTGGGTGGCGGCCCCCTGGCAGGAGAAGGGCCCGCGTGCGGGAGAGGAGGGGCGGCAGGACGCTGAGGGCAGGCGCGGCTGCTCGGCCTGAGGCCCTCCACCTGGGCGGGTGCTCCCCGCACCGCGCAGTCTGGGGCCCGGGCTGGAGCACATTCCAGAACATCTGAAGCGCTGCGGACACGTGGCTTCGCTTAGGCCTGACCGGCTTTCTTGTGGGATCGGCCGTCCTCTCCTCTCCGAGCCGCGGAGCGGGGGGTGGGAAGCCCAGGTTCCCCGCGCGCGTCCTCCGCCGGCTGCTCTTTCAAGTGGACCGGCTCGGGCGGCCCCCCAGCTTTCCTGCAAATGTGAAGCCGAGCATTTTTGTGGGCGCGTTTGCTGCATTTGATTCCGATTTGCACCCGCGGCGTGATGACAAGCCCCCGCCCGTAATGGACGAGGGCGCCCCGGGGGGCGAGGCCCGGGCGCTGCCATCAGTCTTGCTGCCTCCGCCATCCCTGAGCAGACAGCGGGCATTCACCTAGCCCGGGGGCAGGCGGGGACTCTGAGGACCCGAGGCCAGCCCGGGAGGAAGGGCCACCCCTCCCTGGAGGCACAGGGGTGGCTGTGGAGGAGCAAGTGACTCTCATGTGAGTGGACACATGGACGGAGGGAGGCCGGGCTGCAGCGTGTCTGGGCCGTGGTGGGCCTGGCCGTGGCTCGCGCACTGACCCTGCCCTGGGGACAGTGTCTTGGCAGACTGCAGCATGGCCCTGCCCTCTCCTCCCTGAGGCGGCATCGTCCCACTCCAGCAGGACAGCGGCAGTGACAGGAGCCAGGCGGGGCCTCCACCTGTAGAGGCTGCCCCCTGCCACTCCCCGGCTCTCATGTCCCTGTGAGCGGGCACCCAGCCAGTTGCGGGAGGACCGGGGTGTCTGGGTTAAGGCCAGCCAAGGTCAGCAGAGTCATGGCTGGTGCCTGGCTGGCTGGACACATGTGAGCAGTGACCGGCAATTGTCCCACCATGGATCCAGGCACTTCGTTATGCAGCTTCGCTATGCTGAGAGCACGACCCTGCCTCCCTGCCTCCCTGCCTCCCTGCCTCCCTGCCCGGCCCTTTCTGCTTCCCCATCACACGACGACCCGTGGTTCCCTCCAGGGCCCCCACCCGAGGGACCCTGACTCCACGACCCTAAAGGCTGCCCCAGCCCCAGAGGACAGGACGCCACACTGGGAAGCACCAGGCACCCTGAAGAGCGCGGGTTCGAGACCACGCCAGGCGCCACCACAGGCCACTCTGAGAGCCGGTGGGCAGCCCGCCTGCTGGTGGCAGTGTGGCCCCCCAGCAGCACCTCCCTGCCAGACGCAGTGCAGGCCACGCTGTGGAGACAAGGTGCGGGCACAGGCCTGGCCCCGAAAGGACAGCCTGTCAGCAGTGCCCCTCAGAAGACAGGGCCGCGGGGCAGGTCAGCGAGGCCGAGGTCCAGCCCAGGGTGGGGGTGTTACCTGTGCTTGGCTCGCTCGCTCTTCCCTCCAGGAGTGGGAGCAAGAGAGACATTGCCAAGTGCAAATTTGATAACCAGACAGCGTGCTGGGGCCGGTGGGCAGCCCAGCCTGCCTTTGATCCGGGCTGTCTGGCCGGCCTCTCTCGAGCCGCTCGGGGTCTGTTTTCCATTTTGAGTTCGGCTGGGCCCTCCTTTGTGGAAGATCGGTTTTCAGACCCCAGCAGACAGAGCCTCGGGCAGGAAGGAAAGGGCCTCCTCCTTCTCTCTGTGGCAGCTGCCCATCCTCCAGGAGCAAGGGTGGCTCTGGGCGTGCCCTGGAGGCAGGGAGGCTGAGGTGGGATGGGGCGGACCTGCTCCAGGGACAGAGAGCTCCCAGCGACTCCATAGGCCTCAGCAGGTGACTGTGCCCACGGCAGCAGAGGGCGCAGCCTCGGAAGGACAGCCCCTCACAGAGCAGACGAGGCCCCGCGGGCCCCTGGGGGTGGAGGGCGGCCCTGCGCTGGGTTGCTCTTCACCGTGACTCCAGGGCTTTATCCCGGGGTGGACGCTCTACCCTCCTTTGGTTTCGGAACAGGGAACAGGGACGTCCTCCTCGACTCAGGGGTAATGGCAGCGCTGTCCTGCCCACTCCCAGGGTCAACAGGGCAGTGGTGCGAGAGCCCTGCGGGAGGCAGGTGCGATGTCCTGAGAAGACGCAGGCGTGGAGTTGGGGTGGACTTCCGGGCAGCTGCCCTGTGAAGCCGCGAGCCCCGGTGTCGCTCCGTGGGCGGGGCCTGGACCGGGGCCTCTGCAGCCACTGACTGGCGTCCCCCAGCCTGTGCTGTGGCCTGCACGGTGCCTCCGCGGGGCTGGGCGTCCCTAGGCAGCTGGGCTCAGGGAGCTGCTGAGGCCGCGCCCTCTGGGGTGACCCCGAGGGCTCCCCTCCACGGGGCGCAGCGGGAGGGCCACACCTGCGAGCCCCGCCCACTGGCTGCACCTTGCCCTGGGCTTCCATCTCCGAGCTGTGAGGAGTGAGTCTGCTGCCCTCCATCCATCCTCATGTCCCCTGCGGCACCCGAGCTGACTGACCGCCGCCCACAGGGTTGGGCACACAGTGACAGGAAGACAGACGCGTTTACAGGAGAATGCCGTCACCAGGGACCCCAGGGACTCGACGGCAGTGGGGGTGGCCGCAGAGCCGTCCCTCTCCTGCGGGCCCTCCTTTGGGCGGCACCAGGCCCAGGACCTCGAGTGACATGGAATCAGCAACCACACACCCACCTGGTGAGGGCAGTCGTTAGGGGGCCTGTCTTGCTTCCTTCACTCTGCAGCTCGGCCAGGGGGTGGCTCCCGCCCACTCCAAGTTATTTGGGGATCCAGGCCCCTAATCTTAAGTGCACCCACCATGTCCCTCCTCATGGCCCCAGAAAGGCTGCCCGTGCTCCACTCATCTCTTCCTCATATCACCTGAGCAAAAGGGAAGCCAGAGTGATGGCTGCTGTGGCCAAGCGGCTCTCCCTCCCACAGTCAGGAGAGGAATGTTCTGGAGGCCCTCGTCTCACCCCCTGGACCAGGTCCCCAACCCTTCCGGAGGGGCTGGTGACTGTCTTCACTTTGGGACCCCCATAGTCTCTGCCCCCACAAGCGGCTGTAGCAGAACAGCAGCTGCAGCGGGGGCAGAACCCGTGTGCGTGGCTGTGTCCCAACCCTCATTCCCAACACGGGGACGGGCGGGGGCGGCCCACAGGCTGCAGGGTCTGGCCCGCTGGACATGCAGCACCGCCACCCCTGGAGGCGGCCACACTGCAGCCTGCGAAGTTCGGGGCTGGAGCAGGGGCCCCGGCCGGCCGGCCGCACAGGGGTCGGCACCTCCCGCACTCGTCTCTGTCCTAGAAGCAGCAAGTGACTGTCAGTCAGAGGGGGGGGCACAGCTTGGGGGGCCGCTGAGCCAAGCAGCACACCCTGGGCACCGAGGGAGGCCACACGGAGTGGGCAAGGAGCCCGGGGCCCCCACGGTTCTCCTCCTCCCACCCGAGGGGCACTGGACTCACCGGGACATGTGGGAAGGCTCAGCCTCCCTGCCTCTTCTCTGCGCTGAGTCCCACGCTTCCTGTGGGGGCCGGGACGCGTGTTGCACACACTGCGGGTCTGTTTCCCTTGCTGCAGCGTGGGGGTCCTTGCGGGGCCTTGGGCACACGCTGGGCAAGCCCCCCTCCTGAGCCTCGCCCTCGGCCCGCAGCCTGCGTTTCCAGCTCCGCACAGTTGAGCAGGCGACCAGGCCTCCCGGAGCAGCTGGAGAACCCCAGGTGCGGGGCTCTCAGTGCGGGTGGACGGCCGGGCCTCTCAGGGGCTCAGTGTGGTCAGGGCGTCCAGATCAGGTGCTTGGCTCTTAGACCTCAGGATTCTCCTCCAGGAAGCCCTCGGCACGAGCTGGAGACGCCACCCAGGGGCCCACGCACGAAGCCCTCACACCTGTGTGACCTCCCCCACTTTGAGGTCACATGTGGTGGTTAGAAACCATGTGTGACGTCCCTCACCCGCCCCACAGGTCGTCTGTGGACACAGAGGACAGCCCAGCCAGGACCCCACCTTGCACACTCACCCCAGAGTCCATCCACAAGGGGCTGCTTCCGGAAGCTGCCGTGAGTGATAACCTGGTGTTACCACAAGATTCGGGTTCATCCCGGCGCCTGGACCCACCGACTTCCCCAGCTCTGAGCCTCCCAATCACGTCTGCCGTGCCTGCTCCGGTGAGAGCCTCACGGGGTGGAGCCTCTTGAGCCCAGAGACTGCGGGGGAGACCGAGGTTCAGGGAGGCCATGTGGGGAGCCTGGGGCCACATACATTTGTGGCGGGGAGGAAGGCGTCGGGTGGGGAAATGGCAGGTCCCTTTTGCCACGTGCCGTCCTCAGGTCAGGTGGGGGCAGAAGCTAATGACGCCCCAGTGTGGGCAGAGGAGAGGCGAGAGCTTCCCTCTCCCGCCTGCCTGCCCCGCGGTCTCGGTCGGATCCTCCATCCAGGGGCCGGCGCTGGCTCCACAGCCCACTCACAGGAACGCACAGAAGGGAGCCAGAGTGAGAGGGAGGGAGGGAGGGAGAGAGAGAGGCAGGGAGGGAGGGCCACTGGGCACTCCATGGGTCGGTGTCCCCGCCTCCTGGAGGCCGCCCTGGGGCGCAGCCTCCATCCCCCTGACTATGGGAGAGACAGGGACCAACGGGGATGTCACCCTTCCTTCCGCAGGCTCTCCAGCGTCCAGCCCAGCACATCTCACAATTTCTACAAGATCCCAAAGCCCAATGCTCACGTCCACTCCCCGTCCAGGTGGGTCCGCTCCTCGGCCTCGGCGGTGGCGGTTCGACCAGGTCTGGGCTTGCTTCTGGCCGGCTGGGGGCCCATCCCCACTGGGGCCTGCGGGCAGGAGGCATGGGCTCTGGGCCTGCAGGGAAGCAGTCTGGGCAGGCGCCTGGCTCAGCCCCAGGGCCATGGCCACTGCCCCCCACCCCTGCCGACCGGGAGCCTGGGGTGCCCTTGAAGCCGGGTGGCAGCGCCTGCCTGCGGGGCCTTGGAGTGGCAGGGCTGGGCTCCTGCAGCCACGAGGGGCAAAGGAGACGGTTTTAAAACTCACTCATTCCAAGACATGTCCTGAGGACCCACTATGTGCTGGGCAGGGGACCTGGCGCAGGAGCTTGGGGTCAGCTGCAGGGCGGAGTGGCGGGATCTGAGTCCCTCTCTGGCCCAGCCCCAGGGTCCTCAGCCCTTGGCAGCGTGAAAGGCCCTCTCCCACCCGAGAGGCCAGCCAGGCTTGGGGGACATGGGACTGAACCTTCAAGCAGGCGGGTTGAGAGGCCAGCAGAGGGAAGCAAGGAAGGACGTGGGTGGAGGTCAGGTGCTCCAGGGCTGAGGGAGGGAGCGAGTGGGGACCCTCAGGCCCGGGGCCGGCCAGGCTGCAGATGTGGGGCTGACCGTGGAAGGCCCGGTGGGCCCTAGGCTCCAGGTCTGGCTCCACCCCGACCAGCTGAGCAGCCACGGATTCCCTCCTTCCCACCTCCTCAGGCCAGTTTCCTCATCTGGGAAGCAGGGTTGGTGACGTCCCCCTTGCGGCTGGCATCTGGAGGGCATGCAAACAGGGTGCTGGCCAGGGGGCTAGAGGGCCCGGCAGAGATCAGCTCCTTCCCAGGTAAGTGGTCCCCTCTCGCCCTGGGGGCAGCAGGAGAGTGCCCACCCCTGCCTAGCACTGCCCGCTCTCTGTGAGTGAGTTAGCCTGTGGCCCTGGGAGGTGGGCTTTACCCAGGGCCCTCCCCTGACCTGGGACCAGGTCCAGTGGCTGGCTCTGCCCTGACCTGCACCCTACGCTGAAAGCTCCAGTGTTCTGCTGCCCAGGTGGGGTCAGGGGGTGCAGAAGGGTCCCCACACTATGGGAAGGCCCCTGGGGACACTGAGTGAACAGGCCTGTGTCCCCTTCCTTCCTGGGAGGGGCCCAGGAGCCCCCAGCTGAGATGGCCTCAGGGGCCATCCCTACAGCCCCCAGGTCCCGTGCAGCTGTCAGGGATTGGGGTCCAAGGACCCAGTGGGACACACAGGGCGCACTCTCCTCGTCCCTTCAGGTGCAGAGTCGCTGCCACTCTGGCTTGCCCCTGGACGGCCGTGTCTTGCTCCTCAGGCTGCCTCAGCATCCTGTCTCCGGACTCTGCGTCCGGGCTCTCGGTGCTCCTGGCTGCTCCTCCTCAGTTAAGGAAGGTCCCAGGTGTGGCCTCCGCCCCTTCCCTTCAGGACCCGTCCCCTCTGCCTGGCTCCCCCAGCCCAGGTGCTTCCTGGCCCCAGCCCCTCGCCCGGCAGCGGGTGGTCTGGGTCCCGGAGAGCCCCTCCGCTGTGACCCGCCCGCCGCGCTCTCTCCACGCCTCCTGTTTCCTTCCACAGTGTGTCCCCTTGAGTCGGAGGCTCTGGTCTGCCCTCTTGACGCTCCTCAGCAGCACGCTGCTCGGCAGCACGTGGAGGCTCGGTGCCAGTGTCCTCTTCCCTGTGGGCTGTGCGAGGGCAGCTGGGCCTCCCAGGATCCCCGCTCCTAGCGTCAGTCTCTGCAGGGACCCGACGAGGACCTGGGTGCTTCCTGGGGCTCCTGTTCTTCACTGGGCCTTGAACATCAAATGTCACTCTCAAGTCTTGTGTCACCGAAGCGGTTATTCTTCCAAGTGGCTTAAAGGTTTGGGAGGCCGGGCCGGGGCCGGGCGCCCTCCTGGCACGCGTAAGGCGTGGGTCTGGTCCTCAGCGCACACAGACTTAGGTGAATGCGTGAGTCCATTTACAACCACAATGACATGAAAGGAGAAAGATTTTGGAGGCCGGCCAGAGTCGCCTGGCTCCTCCGCCAAGACCCTGCCCCGGAGGCTCGAGTCCCGGCTCCCTCTGAGAGGTTCCCCAGTTGTCCTCAGGGCACTGGTCACCGCCAGCTTTTCCCGCCGGCTGCAGTCACGAGGCCTGGAGAGCAGAGGCCAGCCAAGGAGGGCAGAGGAGCAAAGAAGCTGGACGCCGGAGAACGGGCAGGTCTTCGGTGGACAGGCAGGTGCAGGGGATGTGGTGGGGCCAGGTGAGCCTTCAGGGAGGTGGCAGCCAGGGAGGCCTGGGAGGGGACAGGGAGACGACAGGCCAGGCCCTGCTGTGCAGGGAGGACGGGCACGGCTGGCTCCTGGCACAGCCTGCGGTGGCCCTGGTGGGGGCTTGTCACTTTCCCGCTGTTCCACACTTGAAGGACCTGAGAGGCCAATGGACCCAGGTAGAAGAGTCTGGGACCCCGCTGGAGCCGGCAGAGGTGCCCAAGGTGGTGGGAGGCCTGGCATAGAGCCGAGGGGCCTGCAGGCAGGGAGGGGAGGAGGCCGCCGCCAGAGGCCCCACGGGGCTCCCCAGGGTGAGCACCAGGCGTGGAGCTCTGGGCCGGGGCCAGCACTGGTGTTGGCAGGGTGGTGGCAGGGTGAGGCAGGAGCGAGAGTCCTGAGCCAGGCCACCTGGAAGGGACCAGGGCGCCCGGCGGCGTCAGGGAGCCCCAGCCCTGGATGCTCAGGGCTGCTGGAAGGGAGCCTCTCGGGACCTCAGGCCGACTTCAAAGGTGAAGGCAGCCCAGGAATGCGGCAGGGCCAGGGTGTAGATGGGGCGAGAAGCCCTCCCGAGAGAGCCTGGCCCGGTGCGGGCAGCCCAGGCCGCTGCTGCCCCGCCACCGTTCACCTGCCCCCTGGGACCCGGAAGGCGGTCTGCATGGCCGGGCCTGGTTTTCTTCTCTGTAAAACCGGGAGGGGAAGGGCTGGGGTCGGGGTGTTCTGCCCCAGGTAAGGGCTGCACGCAGCTCAGAGTCTTGCCAGCGCCCGCCACAGCCCACAGGAGCTGCGGGAGGTCCAGGGGTTCCCAGGAGCCGGCGGAGTCCATCTGGCCAGGGCGGCTGTCCCACAGGGCACACGCGTGTGCACACACGAGCTCACGTGTGCCCGCAGAGACTCCTTTCCTCAGACGGCGACCCGGGGAGTCCAGGGACCCACCATTCTCACTCTCTCAAAGCAACACTGTCTAAATGGGGGAGGGAAAGTTTTCCCCAAGAAGCCATTTGTTTTTTTAAAAATCCAATTAGAAAGGAAGGAAAAAACATCAATGGCTAATTTCATGAGCTTGCCATAGAGGGAGTAGGAGTTGTAAGTGGCTTCCCAAAGTCACCTGTGGAGTGACTTGTCCCTGAACCTACATCCCCAGTAGCTCAAGGCCAATGCCTCCTCCTCCAGGAAGCCCTCCTGGATTGCTCCAGGCTGAGACCTCAGGAACCCGAGCCCTCAAATCAACCTTTCCTCCTCTGCAGCTGCTGGAGTTGGCGCCTTTGGTCACAGCAGAAAAAAGCGAACTGAAACACATGTCCTCCTGGGCAGAGAGCCACCAGCCCTGGGCCGGGCCCTGCCAGGCTCTGCAGGACTCTGGGCTGAGGAGACCCACAGGACCACCGTCCTGGGGAGACGCAGGGGCCGACAGGTGGCGTGTGCCGGCTGGGAGCAGACACAGGCCCCCGCCTGGTACACAGCTTCACTCAGGCCAAACCCGCCGGCCACCCCTCCAGGGCTGCCTCCAGCCAGCCCCAGCTCTCCCACCAGGGCACTTCTGGGTCCACTCCTCAGCAGCCCCTGACCGAGTCACAGCCACTCCCGCTGGGCAAGCCTCAGCCTCCTGCCTGGAAGACAGTACTGAGAGTGACATCTTTGGTTTCCAGGGTGCCTACCTTGTCCTTTGGTTCGAAAGCAGCAGTTGTGCAAGTCACCGACAGCAGATCCCTAGGCACTTGGCCTTGTGCCCAGCTCCCTGAGATGCTGGGGACACACCTGCGGCAGGGTCCAGGCGGCCCTCCTGACTCCACAGGCACTGGTCCCCGTCCCTGCACTCCCTGCGTTCCCAGGCCACACTGTGCCACCGCCCCCACCCCATGGCTGGAAAGGCCTTGGGGGTCCTCCAGCTGCAGCCCCGAGGACCCAGGGAGGGGAGTTGCCCTGTCCAGGGGCCCGTTCGAAGTTTGTGAAAGATGGGACTCAGCGCCGGGTGCTGGCCTCAGAGCATCCGTCCAGACCAGCCTCCCCATCGCGCAGACCAGTTCTCTCCTTTGAAGGCTCTTGGCCTCGTCCTGCCTTGCCGGGGTCTCACACGTGTGCACACATTGGGGGTCTCCGTCACCCAGGGAAGGCTGTTCCGAGACCCCGTGGATGGGGCATGTCCTCCCTAGACACAGAACTGGGACGAGTTCAGTTTATAACCCAAGCACAGTAAGAGATCAACGGCAGTAACAAACTAGAACGGCTTTCGCCATGAGTGAGTAAAAAGTTACATGATAAATTTGTGCGCATTTGTTCTCACTCTTAAAATATCTCACGGTTCCCTCAGCTTTTCCACTCTGAGAGCATCGGACGCAACGCGAGCGTTAGCACCGCTGCTCTTGTGTTTTGGGACCATTATTAAGAAAAATAAGTGTCCTTTAAACAGAGGCATCGTGACTCCATGCGGTTGATCGGGCCACATGCGGCTGCGGAGTGCCGGGGGGCGGGTAGTGTGTATAGCACGGATGCTCTGGACCCTTGGACAGTCCCAGGGTGGAGCTGGCCACGGGTGACTTCACCACCAACTCAGGATGCACACCTTTGAAAACTTACCAGCTGTTTCCAGATGTCCACGTGGTATTTCCAGTCTGGCTGGTGGTGGGTCAGAGGGACTCTAGAGAGGGAGGCGCAGATGCGGAGGCACCACTGAGCCCGAGGACGGCACATGGGCACAGAATGAGAAGGACGTGTCCTGGGCTGCATCCCTGCTGGCCTCTTGCAAACCCTGGGGCCGCCCCTGGACAGGACGGAGGCTGACCCAGTGGACTAGAATAGGGTGGCTGCAGGGCTGCAGTGGGGCAGCCTGCTCCTCCCTGTATCCTTGAACCCTGTGGGACACACTTAAATTCTAAACGTCCGTCCAGGACACCCTGGCCACTCCGAAGCCCCTGCAGGCCTTCTCTGTTGCTTGAGGACAAAATCGAGCTGCCCGCCCTCTGCCCTCGGGGCCTGAAGGAGGTGGAGCTGCAGCTGGTCCTCAGTGGGCAGCCCCGTGCCAGGCCCGCCATCTGCCCCAGCTCACCCAGGGCTCACCCGAGGCCCTGCCCGCTCCTCGGGCTCTCACATCCTGACCCCGTTCCAGCTCCCAGAATCCTTTCCCAAGGATTCCCGTCGTCTGCTTCAGCCAGGCCTGGGGAAGCTCTTCTTGCTGTGGCCAGCCAGCTTTGGGAGGGTCTTTCCACGCACTTTGCTGAGACTTATAAGGCTCAGGGGTCCCTGGGTCAGATGTGTGTCCAGCAAATGTCCAGGAGAGAGAGGTGCTGGACATCTGGCTGTGGAGGGCGTGAAGATGGGGGGACGTGAGTGGGTGAGATGCCAGGGGATCTGAGGGTCCGGGAGGCACCTCCTCAGACCCCCTGTGTGGCCCCTGATGAGGGTGGCGGAGGCACAGCTTGGGTCCAAGACCCCCAGGCCAGCAGAGGAGTCCACGACAGACCCCCAGAGCAGCCCGAGACCAGGGGACCCACCCTTGAAGAACCAGTAGGCATTTCTCCGGCAGGGAAGGCGAGAGGGAGGCCCCGGGCCCAGGGGCAGCGTGGACGGAGGCCTGGAGGTAGCACTGTGCTGGAGCCAGCTCGGGCCAGCGCCAAGAGTCCCAGCGTGTGTCCTCGCCTGTGTCACCAGCTGTGACAGTGCCTTGGCAGCTGGAAATCAGCCACTTGGGGAGTGGCCACATGGACATTGGACATCGGCCAACTCTACAAATCAGGGTCCTTCCTCCCTCCTCCCTCCCTCCCTCCCCCCTCCCTCCCTCCCTCCCTTCATCAGCACTTCACTGCCTGGAAATGGATGAGCAGGTGACTTCTGGAGGGATGGCAGGGGACAGCAGGATTGAAGGGCCAGAGGAGCCCGAGGGAGGCTGCGGGTGCCTGCTCTGTGAGGTAGGGGGCTGCACTCCCACCAGCCCCTCTAAGGCACTGAGGCCCAGAGGAGGTGCTGGCCGCTGCCCCTTGGTGAGGGGCACCCGGGCAGGGTCCCCGCTCCTGCCTGGTTGGAGGGCAGTGTTTCCAGAGCTCTCTCTGGGCCTTGGCTTCCCTGGGCCCGCTGCCCCCAGGTCGCCCCAGCTGAACGGTGCTAGGCTGAGCTCCAAGTCACTTCAAGGTAGTTTTGATTAAGAAGAAGGAGAAGGAGGAGGAGAAGCAAGAAAAGGAGTCGCAGCGGCGCGGCCTGGGGGGGCGGCTGCACAGCCGCGCAATTACCCTTTGAAATCGGGACATCCAGGCAGATGTTTCTGTTTTCGCCCTGTCCTGCTCTCTTTCCAACCCGGCGAAATTAGTTCCAAAGTCATTATTCACCTAATCACGCTAATAGCCCAACATCCGATCTGCCCTCTGCGACGGGCGCCCGAGAGCGCCACTTAGCACTTCCTTCCCCGTGCCCATTAAGTGGGGTCTGTCCCCGCACAAGTTAAACATTGCAGTTGACTTCATTCTCTCTCCCCTGCTCCTCCGGGTCCCAGGCTGGGAGATAAAGTAAAACACATTTGCTTCCCGGGAGGGAGGAGGGACACGGAGCTGCCTTTCTGGAAACCCGGCCCATCAATCATAAACTGATTACAAATTCGTCACCTTGAATCAATTTCTGTTCACAAGTTCAAAAGGCACTATGAGCTCGGGGCGATCTGGAACTTTCTACATGTGGAGAGGATTAACATTTGATCCAGCTCCTCCTTCTGAGGATGGGCTGTTGGGCCTGGGGTGGGGGAGGCGAGTGTGGACTCGGATCACATTAGCCCTACAAAGCGGCTCCGCAGCTCCGCCAGGCTGTGCTGCTGCAGGGGGGACCCCAGGGCCCCCGCGTGGCCCCGAGCTGGGCCGGGAGGCGAGGGAGACGTGGAGGGCACCCCTCGGGGTCAGAGCACATCACAGCCCAGGTTCTTAGGTACAGAACCCTCCTATGACCATGGTCTTGAGAGGAACAGAGACGGGAGGAGTGGAGACACGGTGGGGGTGGGGCCGAGCCGCTGGCAGCGGGTGTGGGCGCTGGGGCGGCTGCTCCCCCAGACCCCCAAGTCCCTACAACGCCCTCAGCGTCCTCCTCGGATTCCAGGACTCGGGCCGTCCTGAACCTGGGGGTCTCTGAGCCACCTTCTAAATCAAGAAAGGAGGTGGCGTGACGCAGTGTGCGGGGGACCCAGCTTCACAGCCCCTCCCTCTCCACGCCAGGTCAGAGCAGCCTGGACCGAGGTCATGATGCCTGTGTGCTGGCCATGCCCAGGAAGCTTGGTGTCCACAGGCCAGGGACAGGGCCCTCGCTGCAGGTGTGAGCACCCCTGGGGACCTGGGGTGGCCAGTTGCTCCTGCCTCCTTGACACCTGCTTCCCTGACCCAGTGGCCCCGCTGAGGCCGCCAGCAGCTGCCCAGGAGTCGGGCGAGGGCCTCCTCCTGAGGGTCTTGCCTGGACGCAACTCAGACCACACCAGGCCAGCGGCCATCTCCCACGCACCAGTCCTCCCCGTCACTCTGTAGCTACAGACCCCTGCGGGCAGCTGGTCCCCAAGGCTGATGCACGTCCCAGGAGGGCCGAGGAAGCAGCATGAGCCAGCAGGTGGACGCAGCTGGTGGGACCCGCTGGCCTGGGCCACCACACGGTGAGGGACCAGAGCAGAATAGGAATGTCACTCGAGGGGCAGGGTGGGGGCAGGCCCTCCCAGCCACTGCTGCCTCAATCCCTCCGCTGCCAGGAGGTCGCCCAGGGTCACTGGCTGGGGCCAGCAGGGACCCCACAACACTCACCCAAACCACCCATTCCAGCAAGGAGTGCTCACCCCTGAGGAGCCCTGGCCCTGACCCTGGGGACCCTGGACTCCTGCTCGCTCCCACCTGCTCCTCGCTGGGCTGGCTGCTTGGGAGCCGTCGCCTCCCCTTCGCCCGGGAGCTCCTCAGCCCAGGCCCGTCCTGCAGCCTCCGCCTCTGCCCCCTGTGTGCAGGCCACCCCACTCGGCAGGGAGCCAGCTGCCCCCAGGTGTCCGTGCTGCGGCCTGGACAGACCCCTCCCGAGGCTGCTTCTCAAGCTCCCCAGCTCTCTCCAGCTTTCTGCCAAATCTGCTTTTGGGGACAACTCAGGCTTGGGGTCAGCAGGCCCCTGTCCCTGTCCGGGCTGCCACCAGGGACTCACAAGCCCTGGCGTGGCCACTTAACCCCTGGCCTGTGACGCTGAATCAAAGGGCCTGAGGCCACCCACCTTGCCCTCGGTGCAGGGGGCAGACTTGGGGAGGGTGTCCCTGAGGCTGTGCCAGATGTCACCCAGGCTGGTTGCCTCGCTGCCGGGGCCTCTGTCAAGGACGAGGGAAAGGGAGGCGCAAGGCCAGGGGGAGAGACGGCGAGTCCTTCCTCGGCTTGCTCGCTGCTCAGCCCTGCCCGAGAGGAGAGGAGAGGCCCGAGCCTTCGGTTCCTGTCCAGAAAGTGTGTGTGAGACACGCCCAGGTCCTAGGAGGGCCTGGGAGTTATCTGGATAAGGTCTGGGCGGTTGGGAGTCAAGACGAGGCCTCCTGGATGAGGCTGCTCTGGTCCAGTGACATGTCCTCCCCAGAGGTGGGAAACTTGGATGCAGGTCCCAGGAGGGGGGCCAGGAGGCCTCTTGTGGGGCTGGGATCCCTGAAGATGGTAGAAAACAGGAAGCAGAGGGGCAGGAGGGATCCCGCTCCCGCCTCAGAGGGAGGTGGGCCTGCAGACCCCTTGGTTTGGACTTCTGGCCTCCCGAGCTGCTGTTTTAAGCAACCGAGTTCGTGGCACTTTGTGGTGGCAGCCGGAGGAAGTAAACTCCAATTTCAACTAAAGGCTCACCACATAACCAGCTGTGTGACCTCAGATGACTCACTTAACCTCTCTGAGCTTGTCTTCAGGTCAGAAAAATGGAGATGCAACATGTCGCTCACGGGGGGTGAAGCCGGCGCTGACTGGACAGGCAGGAAACCTTCCCGGCGAGGGGCCCCGGGGTGCTGCTCCATGCCGGGGCAGGGGTGGGAGACGGGGTCCAGGAGCTTCCTGCGCTCCCTTTGATGTGCAGGACCGCATCCAGGGCAGGAGAAGCACTTTGAGCAGGGTCGGCGGGCGCGCTCTGAGAGCCTGGCCCCGCAATTAGCTGCAGATCGGGTTTCTGCCCAGGGTCCCACGAGCCGCCAGCCCAGCCAAGAGCCAGGAGCGGCCTCGCCCGGCCGGCATCCCAGGTTCCCAAGCCCCCCTCCCCGTGAGACTCTGCTCAGCAGATATTAATTTCTCCTCCATCACGGCCGACGTGGAGGGGCCTTGCCTGCCGCCCGCCGGGCCCTGTCCTTCAACGCGGCACCAGGCAATTAGGCCTAATGGCTCTGCAGGCGGGAGGAGGCGCTGGTGGCGGTGGCAGCCTGCCGGGGGCTGCGAGGCTTCCCCCAGGGAGGACAGGTTGCCAGGCGCACCCCAGACCAGCCGGGAGGGGCCGGGCCTGAGGACCCCCCGGGGGAGGGCGTTGGCACAGGGAGGAGGAAGTGACAGCACATTGTCATCGCAGACGCTAGAACAAGAGAGCAGGTGACACCAAGGGGCTGGCTGCACCCCACTTCCGATGGCACGGTGGACCGGGACCCTCACCTCAGTTTCCTTGGCTGTCGGGTGGGGTGGTGGCCTCCTCACAGGTGGTCAAAGGTCCGACAGGTGCCCGGCCCTCCAGGGAAGGAACCATGCGACTCATACCTGGAGTCCCAGGTGCCAGCAGCTGGCAGTAAGCCCGGCCCGTTCCTGCCCGGCAGCTGGGACCCCTCCCGAAGGCCCTGGAGAGTAAGTCTGGACTGCATGGAGCCGGGAGGCCAGGGCAGTGGGCCTCGCTGACCGGGCACATCTGACACCCCCAAGGTCCAGCGAGGTTGGTGGCCAGCAGCTCCTGCAGCTTACGACCCCAGGGCTGGGGCTGCAGCGGCCGCTTCCCACTGCCCTCACGTGCGGGAGGAGGAAGCTCTCCGGCCTCTCTCCTGAGGGCACTCATGCCACCGAGGGCCCCTCCTGATCCCCTCCCTAGGGCTCCATGTCCAGACGCATCTCCTCGGGATTAGCTTCAGCACGGGACTCAGAGGAGACCAGCACGCAGCCCTCAGTGACAGCCGCCCGGGAGAGTGGCGTCCATCCACGCCGGTGAGCAGCCTGGCCCAGGAAGGGCCCCCAGGGTCCCGGGTTCTGCCTGTCCTGGGGCACAGCCACCTCCCACCAGCTCCGCCCTGGGCTCCTAGGCCCCTGCCCCTCCCCTGCCTCTGGAATCGAAGCGGAGCCAGAGGTGAGCAGGTGAACTCAGGGACACCTGGGTCCTGCGCAGGTCACACCTGGCCTCAGAGTGGGGGACAAGCAGCAGCACCCCGTCACTTCTGCATGTTCAACAGCCACCACCGTCTCTGGCTACTCCCAGTGCCTGGCACGATCCAGAACATTCCACCCGCAGGAAGGGGCAGAGCAGGGCTGGGTCCCGGGTGGGTATGGAGGGGAAGGGTGCGTTCTCAGGGCGTGGGCGGTGTCGGGGCAGCATGCTGGGCTTCCCTGATTCCCATGCTGGGCTCAGAGGGACCTTGCTGGGAAATAGGGCCTTTATAGACAGTGGGGGTCAGGGTGGCAATGAGGTCAGGCCAGATTGGGGCCTAAGTCCAGTGACTGTGTCCTCATGGGGAGAGGGGCAGAGACAGATGCAGGAGACTGGAGTGACCCGGCCACCAGCCCCGGACCCTGGGGCCACGGCAGGTGGAAGAGGCAGGAAGGACCCTCCCGAGGCAGCACAGCCCCAGGACGCTTGCTCTCAGACTCCTGTCCCTGGACGGCGAGAGGACCACATCTGGCTGTTTGTCCCTGCAGTTCCAGGACATGCGGAGGGTGGCAAGGCGCCTGGTCCGTGCAACAGAGGAGAGCCTCTCCAGGGGCTGCTGGGTAAGGCCAGCGACTCCAGAGACAGGGGAGAGCTGGGTCCAGCGGAGAAGGCAGCGGGGGCCTTGCTCAGTCACCCTCTCAAGCCCAGGGGTGGGGGAGACACAGACAGGAAGGACCGAGGGGGCGGGGGCTCCCGCCTTTCCTGGGGAGAGGCAGCGGTCTCCCTGGAGCCCAGGTGCTCCTCCTCTCGCTCCTTTCAGGGTCTGGTGTTTGTGGTCCGGGCACCTGGCAGGGGTCTTTTGCCTTGAAGGGGGGTCTCCCCAGGTCAGGTGAACCCTGCCTGAGGGTTCTGGTCAAAATCCTTCTCGTAGGGTTCAGGCGGCAAAGCAGAAGACCCCGAGGGAGGACAGATGCCGAGCTCTTCCTGTCCTTCCAGTCACCTGCTGGACTTCTACAGGCCCAAATGAAGAGCCACTTCTCAGTAAAAGTGGCCTCAGGTCCCTGAAGAGAAACCCAGGGTCCCGGCCAGAGTCGAGCACAGGGGTCAGACCCCTGTTGGACCCTCACCCTGACTGTGGGCGGAGTTCTGGTCTGGCACAGGTGCTGGCCAGGGCCACCCGGCCCCGGTCTCCTGGAGCAGAACCGGGCAGGCACCAGGAGAGCCCAGAGAGTGGGTAGGACCTCCAGGCGGCGGAGCAGAGGAGGCCCGCACAGCCGAGGCCCCGATGATCCAGCCCTTCACAAGGGCTGATTACCCGAACCCCAAGACCAAGCACAAGGAGCACTTTGCTGTCAGCCCCACCTTTTACACAGGGGAGTGGGGCCCGGGGTGGGGTTGCTGACCCAGGCTGCCTGACACCCCGTGGCAGCAGACGGGCCCCCACGTCCACGTGCTTTCTGAGGCTCCTCCAGCCCTGCTGGCCGCACCAACTCACGTGAACTGGGGGGCAGCCTGGTGGGTCCCCGGCAGGCACCAGCCCCGCAGCTCCTGCGAGGGGCCCTGGGTACAGCAGAGAATCACACAGCCCGTCCTCAGATCTGTCTTGCCAAGCAGGGGAGGAAAGCGGAGCCGCTCTGTGCCGGCAGCAGGCAGCCAGTGGACGGAAGTCCAGCTCTGAGCTTCCATGGACGCCTCTGGCCCCACGTCCCGGCGCAGCGAGAGCACCAAGCCGCGGGATTGGGGCAGTCTCCAGGCCTGGCCGAGCAGCCAGGCTGGCAGGTCCTCCCTGCTTCTGTCTTACGGGAGCTGCTGTCCCCAGTCCCTCTGTCTCTGACTGTCCACTCCACGGCCTCCCCACCTTCCCACACCCCCGGGGCTGGAATGTCTGTCCCGTCAGCGCACAAGACACTCAGCACCCACTGGTCGGATCCTCCCTTCCAGAAACCAGGCTCTCCGGGAGCCTGGAGGAGCTCAGAGGGGCCAGACCACTGTCCTTCCCGGTCAACGGGCGGCTCCCCTGCACGTCCTGGTGGCCCAGGGACTTTGCAATAAACTCCTTTCTGCTGAGTTAATCTAAACTGGCTCCTGTGTGGCCGGAGTCCCCGACTGGCTAAGAAGGGCAGGGTGTGAGGCCAGGGGGCCCTGAGGGAAGAATGCCGGGGTCAGGTGGGGACACCGTCTGGCAACAGGAGGGGCAGGCCAAGGTGTGACCTGAGCTCACATGCCCTTCCCAGGAGAGCCAGGGAGCCCCATCCCGCCTGGCCTCTCCCCTCCGGCTCAGCTCGGGGCAGGACACTCCAGGCCGCAGCACCACGCGGACGGTGCTGTCGAGGACGGCCTGGCCCCTTGTGCTCTGCACAGCCAGGCGCTGGGCAAATGCTGGTGGGACAGAACCTCAGTGTGGCCACTCAGGACTCCCAGCCACGATCAGAAGGTGATTTACATGGAAAGTACATGGTTTGTGCTGGATTGATCATGGGATAAAAAATCAGTCTCCTAGCCCACAGGAAGCCCACGTCTCCGACCTCAGCTCACGAGAGCCCAGTTCCTGTGATGCAGAATGGAGGGGAAGCGGAGAGCTGGAGGCCAAGGACAGACACCGGGCTTGGCCACCCACAGAGGCCTGGTTGGAGCAGGCAGACCTGGAGCCTCCGGGAGCTGCGTCGGGCTGTGCGCTGCAGTAGGTAGAGTGGCAGTCGAGGCCAGACTTTGCAATGTCCCACCTACCGGCCAACAGTCTTGGGCTGGGGCCCATTCTGAGGACACACCTGAAGGCCCTGTCCTGACCACCAGGAGGCAGGACACAAATACAGGAAGGGTGAAACAGAACGACAGGTCCCAGAGACAGCTCCAGACGGCCAGGGAGAGGTCTGCAAGACGGGGCAGGGTGGCTTGCCACACTGGAGTCATGTACCGACTGGCTTTGCCGCTCCCGCCAAGGTCGGTCATCGTTCCAAGCCCAGTCCTCCCCTCCACCTCCAGGCCGCCTCTCCTCAGTGTGGTGACATCATGACCCTCCGGCTGATCTCCTGAGGTCCAGAGTCCGTGCTGGTGCTGCAGCCGTGGCTTTTAGATCAGCTGGGACACCCAGAACAGGGTCGGGGACGGGGAGCCTCCTAGGCTTCCCCTTGCCACGCACAAGTGCAAGTGCAGTGAGCAGAAGTCAGACGAGCACCGAGCGGCAGCAGCTGGGCAGGGCCTCTGTGGGAGGAGCCGCCTCTGCGCCCTTCACGGGAGTGAGCAAGGGACAGACGCTGGGCATCGCAGCGCCGCTCCTGGGCACATCCTGCCCCGCCGAAGCCGCACTGGGGGGGACAGACTCCTGGGCAGGTGACAATGGGAGCACAGGACATGCAGGGAAGACTCTGGAAGCAGGGGAAGCAGGGTGTGCAGAGGCGAAAGTTTCCCCAGGACACACCTAGCTTTCAATGGCTCGGACCAATTTGATGTTAAAAACAAGTGCATCTGAGAAGAAAGGCAAGGATGCCAAACAGCCAGACAGGATGTGGAGAGAAACAAATTCCACAAAAGTAGGTGGTGATCCTGAAGAGGACGAACCCAGTAACAGAACAGAAATTAAATTCAAGATGTAACAGGAGACAGTGTCCTTGGAATGAAGGGCGGACTAATTCACAAACTGAGCCGTAGGAGACTTCCCAGGAAAGGCGTCGGAGGACGAGTCGCACTGGACAGATCCTGGTCAAATTACTGAACTTTGGCAACAAAGAGGTGTCTTCACGCACCCAGGCAACAGAATCCACCTGGGCTGTGATCAGGCGATTCCGTGGCACCAGCGAGCACCAGGCAACAAATTTCTGGGGGGAAGAGCTTGGGAGAGAACAAGGAGGAGTTTTTTGTTTTGTCTTTTAAAGCAGGAAATTTTCTCCGGCAGCAAGCTGACTGTGTCGCACAGGAAATATTGATTCTGAGCATAAAGCATCCATAATTCCATCCTGGAAAAAATGTTTGAGGATGAAGGACAGTGAGCCAAAGCTACAAGGAGGGTCGTGATGAAGGCAGCACCCAGTGCCAGCGGAGAGTTGAACACCACCACAAAGGCTAAAGGAGAAAAGCAGCCCAGGATTTCTATACCCAGCCAAGGTGACCTTTGAATAAAATGCAAAGCATAGGCAAGCTCAAGTACACAGGTGTGCAAGAATTCAGAAGTTAGGGCCTTTTTGACCCTGAGAAAGACAATTTTTTTCTTAAAAAATAACTAATAAAGTTTGATTTGAGTTTTAAAAAAACCTCAGGATTAAGGAAGTTATTTTTAAACAAAAGGCTGAGGATGAGCATGGAATCAAGCTGTGCACACTAGGATCACAGAACAGCTCCTAAGTGTGATAGATCTTGACCACTAAACCAATGAACAAAAAACTCAGAATTTTGATTTGGATTGTGTAAGTCTGTCAGTAGGGAATTTTTTCTTAAAGGACAAGATGATAGTACATATTACAGGCTTTGAGGACCACAAGGTCTCCATCACGAGTTAATGATGCCAGTGAACCACAAAATAGCCCAAGAGAGCCTCTAAGTGAGCGGGAATGACTGTTCTGATAAAACTTGTTTGCAAAATAGGCAGCCAGCCTGATGGACCGAAGTCTGCCAACCCCAGCTATCCATCAATTGAGAGAAGAAATCATCTTTAACAATGACTGAGTTTTCAATCCATGGACATGGTATGTCTCTCGGTTCATTTGGATCATCTTTAATTTCACTCAGTAATGTTTTGACTCTATGTGCAGATCTTACATAGCATTCGTTACATTTTATATCTATTTTTGTTACTCCAAATGGTAGTTGCAATTATTTAATTTCAACTTCCAGTTTTAAAACAGGTCGACTTCCAAGCCTTTGCTAATATGGAGAAATTACTACTGAGTTTTGTATTTTGAATACAAACGTTTGAAAATATTCTACATAAAATTCGCTCATTAAATCTAGCAGGTTTGTAAAGAGTCCCTATGATTTTCTATTCAGCCGAGTAGCACATGACATTCCGATCAGCAGGTGGCGTGTAGGGTAGCGAGCTGGCCGCAGCCCCAGAGAGCTGGCTCCCGCCTCTCCTGAGGGCGTCGTTCCCGCTGATAGGTGATTTCACCTAGTGCAGTTTTGCTCATCACAGCCCCCAAGGGTGCAAAGTCCAGGCCTAATGTTGCCAACGGGGGGCCACATGTAGTGACGACCTGGAAACAAAGGGCTTTTAACTCTGTGCTCCATTTTTTTTTTTTTTTTTTTATACCAGGAATTTAACTCAGGGGCATTCCACCACTGAGCCATATCCCCAGCCCTATTATACGTTTTATTTGGAGACAGAATCTCAGTTGCTTAGTGCCTCACCATTGCTGAAGCTGCCTTTGAACTTGCGATCCTCCTGTCTCAGCCTCCTGAGACTCGGGATTACAGGCGTGCGCCACCACGCCTGCCCACCCTGGGCTGCTTCTGTGAGACACATTGGTCCAAGGTACTTCCTCCCACTCTTAGATGAGGAAACTCAGATCTAAACGGAGCAAGTGATGTGCTTGAATTAACTTGTAAATAATGGCAGCCTGAACTCCAGTGCCCTCGGCCCCAGGGCACCCTGCCTTTGGCTGCAGCCACACTCCTGCCTGCCCGGCCCTCTTCTCTGCTCTCCTTGGGGAAAAAGTACCCAATATGCAGGGCTGTCCCCAGAGCAGCGTGATGGATCCATCCATCAGCAACAGTTAATGCCCCCCGTCACAGCTGGCCACGTGCAGACCCCCACCCTTGGGGACTAAGTCAGTAGATGACTTCTGGATCCACTCAGGTGATTCCCCAGGTCAAAACTAGTAGAGGAGTGATGACTGAGCCAAGGTTGGGTTGGGAGCTGGCCTCTGCCGTCCTGGGACAGAGACACATTTTCACCAAGCCCCAACACCCAGCCCCCCAAATAGCAAGGACCCTTTCCACTCTGAAAAGTCCTCCAGAGCGTGTTGGACTCAGCACAGCTGGAATCCACGGGAGCACCTTCCTCTGCCCCTGGATCCAGCTGGGCCGAGGTGTGGGATTGTTCCAATGGTTTCAGTTTTCAGAAAAATTCCAGGGGGGAAAAACCACTTTAAAATATCTGAAGGTGTTGCCCCATCCCTCGGGGGGTTAAGGACAGGCAGCATCTGCTCCAGATGTCCCGCAGCCTGCACCAGATACTCACTGTCCATAAAATCAGCCCCTCATTTGTCTTTGTCGCTGGGAGGTTCCAAAAACGGAGTTTCAGCCAAGACTGCAGATCAGAAACTGAGGCCCGGAGACGGCGTCTAGACACGGGCGGGCTGGGGAATAGCATTGGTGAGCACAGTCCTTTATTTTCATTAGTATCTGCCACTCAACCGAGATTTCTGAATGGATGAATCAAAACAGGAAGGAATCAATGAACACATAGTTAACTCATTCCAAGGGCTTCGGAAAGCAAGCTGAGGCCCGTGCCTCTGCCACGGAGAAGAGGCTGCTCTGACCTTCAGCAGCAGGGTGGGCCTGCGGTGTTCCGCCTGCCACCTCAGGACTCCAGGACCAGGCCTGGTCTGCCCGGCCTGGAGCATGCTCAGTATTTGTCGGGCACGTGGGTGGGAGACACAGACCCCACGGAGAAGCAGGTGCATCTGGAGTGTGTGGAGCTGCTGGGGTAGAGATGGGCCACGCTGCCCACGCTGGCCAGGCCCCGAGGAGCCAGTCTGTGGTCCAGGCCTCACAGCCCTGCCCAACTCACTCAGATGGGCGGGACCCTCCGCACATCCCTGAGTCCCTGCCACCATGGAGTCAGGGGACACAGTACCTCTCCTGTGTAAATTGAAGTGTGGAACCTTAAAGCTCTTAACCCAGACCAGCTTCCCCGTGTGCATGCGCTGCTCGCAGAAGGGACCCGCCACGCCCCTGCAGGGGTCATGTTTGTAAGAATGTGACTTAGAATATGGAGAGCAGGAATCTTCTCTGGGATATTCCTCACGATGGTGGAGCAGCGGGGAAGAGCCTGAGGATGGCCCCCGTCCCCGCACACCCCTTGCTCACTCTCTGCGTCTGCCGAGCAGGCGGCACACAGCAGCGGAGCACCCTCACTACGGCCCACGTCCAGAAGAGTCTGCCGGGAAATCCTGGCACGGGGCTTTCGAAGACCCGAGGACGAAAAGCCACTGTTCCCCTTCCGTCTGCAGACACTGTGCGCATTGATTTCCCAGTCGGAGGGACGGGAGGCTGGGGTCAGCTCAGGCAGAGTCCTGGCCTAGTACAGGCCCTGGCACCGCCAGGAAAGAGAAAGAAATGGGAAAAACCAAATTTTAATTTTCTTTTTTAAAAGATGAGCTTTGGAGACAGGAAGTAAGAACCCAGCTGAGGGCTCCTCTGGGAGCACGGTGACCTCGGCCAGCCCCTGACCTCTTTTGCACACACACACCTGCGACCCCAGACCAGGCCTGCACAGCCGTGCTGTGTGGGGACTGACTGCATTTCGGGACGTCCCTGGGGGGCTGCCCGCCAGGCTTTCCGGTGTGGGTGCAGGGGCTGCGGACCCCCACAGGCTGGGCAGGCTTGCGGCCATCCTCTTCATCACTTGCTAGCAGCAAGTGTTGCAGCTGGGTCGCCCAGTGCTCCACCTGGTGCTCCAGGCCACACCTGGCAGGCCCTGTGCCCTCGACCCCGACCTTGCCAGAGAGCATTCTCGCTGGGCTCCCGTCCCCCCAGCACCCTTTCCCATCTGCGGTGGTTTCAAACTGGACTAAGAGCTCCTGTTTTCCCACCGAGCAGGCCTGGGAGTCTGGGGACACCAAGAGCAAGTTGAAAAGTGGAACCCATGACCAGCAGAACCCGTAGATGAAGGACCCAGGAGCCTGCACTGGTGTGGCAGCAGGGAAAGGCTCCTCGGTGGATGAGGGCCAGGCTGCCCAGCCAGGGGGCCCGAGCAGGACCTCCAGCTCGAGTCAGCTTCCCAGCACGGAGCCCCGCCGGTCTCCACCTGGGCCCTCTGGCCTGGCCCTCAGCCCTGAGGAGCAGGATGGAGCATGTACACCTTGGAGATCAGACACTGGGCAGGGGTGGGGCGGGGCAGGCCGATCCACAGCACCTTCCGCATCCTTCCTGATGCCACTGGGTGTCCTGTGGTATGGGTCAGCCCTGGGCTGCCCCTCTGGGCAGTGGTGGTGGAATATGGAGTCTGGGATGCCCAGCAGCCCGGAGGCAGGCCTCCAGGGTGCATCGTCCCTGCCTAAACCCTGCGCAGGTCTCAGCTTCCTCCTTTGAGGTGGCCCCTGGTGGGTGGGCGGGCCATGCGTCCCTCCTGAGGATCATGCTGCCCAGCACCCCAGGGGGAGGGCCAGGCAACCCTCACCGAGCTGTGGACGTCCCTTAGGGAGTTGTTCCAGAACGTCCCCAAGAGAGGGCTGGAGAAGGAGGAGGAGCAGGGAGAAGGCGGGAAGGACAGGCCAGGAGAGCACGGACCAGGGCGGGGCAGGCCACCACCAGGGGCTTGCCTGGGAGGCCACTCTGGACAGTGGTGGCTGCAGCTGGCCCTGCAGCAGGAGCGAGCCGCCTGGGGAGAGGGGGGCAGCTCAGGAGGAACGTGCCATTTCAGCCTGGCCGCATGAGCACTGGCACCCGCCCTGCCTTGGGGCAGTTTGGAGGGGATGGGGGCTGCTGGGCCTCGGGTCTGAGATGCCTTCGGGTCCCCCCGGGGCTCTGAGCAGGTGGCAGGCTGTGGTCTAGGCTCAAGGAGCGCCCACCTGGGGGCAGGGTGGAGGCCCATCAGTGCAGAGGCTGAGCCCCATCTTTGGGCGAGAGCTCCTGTGGGAGAGGAGCCCGGCCAGCCAGGGTACCCGGAGGCGGCTGCCAGGGAGAGTGTGTGTCCCAAAGCTGAGCAGCAGGGACAATGTTCGCGCCCAGACTCCTTCCCTCGCTCCCAGATGGGGTCGTAGTTCCTCAGACTCATCCTTCTGCTGAGAGAAGCAACCATCCCATTCACAGACAGAACTTTGAAGTTGGCAAGTTTCCTCCCAACCAAACAGTCTGATTCTCACTGAGTGCAACCCGTCCCAAAGCCCAGAGAGGCTCAGCCACGAGCCCCAGCCACACAGTATGGAAAGCAGCTTAGAACTTGAGCTCGCCCTGAGAAGCTTGTGGAAGTGGGTTAGAGAGCCCAGCCCTGCTGCCTGCAGTGTGGCGACACCCCGGACTCTGCCTGAGGCCAGCTCAGTGCCTGGCCCTGTCCATTGGCTTCCCGTTGCGGTGACAAGCCCGAGACGGTCCACTGGTGCACGGTGGGTTTGCTCACCGTTCTGGCGGTGCCGGCCCTGGCGGCCCGGACCTCCTGCTCCCAGGCCCTGGTGGGGGGTGTGAGGTGGAGCGGAATGACCTGCAGAAATAAGGGGGGAAGAGACTGGAGTGCCCCGTCCCCTCGGAATTAGGGGGATGTTCAAGGTCCAAACCCGGAGGCCTGCGGTGCAGGTGCGTGGCTGACAGGCCTTGTCCACGGGACTGCCCAGACCCTCCTGGCCTCCCGGGGTCCAGCCTGCATGGAAGATGAGTCTTCATCTGGGACCACACAGCCCAGGTAGAGCTGGGAGCAGCCCTGAGGGTGGGAGGCCAGGGGAGGAGGGTGTCGGGGACGGACAGCACCGTGCCAGGCCCCAGCAGGCAGGGCGGTGGGCGGTGACCTGCTCCCTGGAGAGCCACAGACGTTGGGCTGGCACTGGTCCCCCACCAGGTGCAATGGACAGGCCACTGGGCAGTCCGTGGAGGGGCTGAGGAAGAGCAGGCCCGCGGAACGAGCCGCGCCTAATGAGAGCCAGGCGGCCACACCTCGCTGTCAGGCGGCTCCTCGGGCTTTGATCAGCGATAAGACCTAAGTGTTCCCAGGACCCCTGCCCTCCCCCAGCCGCTCCAGCCGGTCACCACTTCCCCTTCAAAGCCACCTCTCATCACCCTGCCACGGTCCGACAGGCCAGAGCCAGAGGAGCAGAGCAGGCCGCCTGCTGGACCCCGAGGCAAATGGCCTGCAGAGCACCCCCACGCCCGACGCCACCCTCAGCCCAGACCACGGAAACCCTCCGACGCCCCAGACCCCAGACCCCCTCTCTGAGCTGCCCTGCAGCTTCCAGAGCCAGGCTTCCCTGGGTGGGGTGGTGGGGAGGCTGGGGCTCCCACGGGAGCCCACGTCCTTGACCTGGGAAAGGCTGTCCTTCCCCCACACTGCCATCCGCAGCCCCGTGGCCGGCGGGTGGGGCCACAGGGCAAGGACGGTGCAGACTCCTGGGTAGACTCCTGCCCAGAGCAAGAGGGCCAGCCTGGGACCTGGTGGAGCTGGTGACGTGTGCAGGGGCCCAGGGAGACAAGGGAGCAGGGACCCCCAGGGGCTGGGAGCCGCCGCCCTGGATGAGGTGTGACCCCAGCCTCCCAAGGCCCTGTAGGGCCTCATCCTCCCTCGGGCGCCCAGTGGGCTGAGGAGTGTGGACGGTGGCATTAAACCCAGAGACCGTGCTTCTCTGGGCCTCAGTGTGAAGTGGGGATGACAATGACCCAGAAGCTCTGTCCCCCAAGTCCACCCAGGGAAGCCCAGAGCAGAGCTGGCTCACAGCACTGGTGCCCACTAGGGTCCTGCCGCCTGCCTGGAGGCGTCTTTCCGCTTGCTAGCTACGTGGAGAGAGGGGCTGCTTTCCTCAGGACCCAGGAATGAACCCCAGGGGCTCCTCAGGCTCCGCTGGCCAGCGCTGGGCCCCAGGAGACGGGCTCCACCCTGCGCTCACCCTGGGGGCAGGCGGAGGGAGGCCGAGCCGCAGGGCGAGGGGCAGGTGCCGCGCCAGGTGGGCTGGCTGCCGTGGTCAGGTCCTCACTGAGAGTGGGGAGGAGCCAGCGCAGAGAAGGCTCCGGAAGGGCCTTCCAGGCAGAGGACAGCTGGAGGGCTGGAGGTGGATGGAGGCCCTGGAGTCCAGCTCCTCACGCATGTCGGCCACTGCCAAGGTCATTGGCCTTGACCCTGAGTGAAAGGAGGGGCTTGGGCAGGGCTCGAGGAGGGGCTGGTCGGGGTGAGAAGGGTCAGTGTCTGGGCATGTTGAGGTGGAGTGAGCTGAGGGACCTGCCAGAGGAGCAGGAGGCTCAGTCCTGCAGGAGGCCCGGCGGGTCTGTGTGGTGTGGTCACAGGGAGGCTGAGCTCTGAGGAGGAGGTGAGCAGGAAGCCCGCCGTGGGCTCAGGGAAGGGCAAACTGCCTCTGTGCCAACTCGTTCCTGACGGGGAGCAGAGGACAGCACCTCCCAGGTCCCGGCGGGGTGGCAAGTTGCTCCTGCCTGGCAGCCTGATGGAGTTGGTGACCATGGGCAGGAGCTCCCGTCCACCTCAGCACTGGCCGAGCTGGGGGCCGGGGCGCTGTGGGCCACCACCTCCTGAATCCTCCTGCATCTTCCTCTCCACTCACGTCCTGCTCTTCGGGCACATGGCTGCCAACCTTTGGGGCCCTCCCTCGGGTGCAGGGGCAGGAGGCAGGCGAGGCTCCTTCTTGTCCTTCCCTCCACAGGCTCTTGGTCAAAGGCCCAGTGGCCAGCGCGGGGTCCCCCCTGCTCGCTGTTTGCTCTGTGGTGCTGCACACTGAGCCGGGCCTCCTGCGGGCCGGGTGCGCCCCACCGCCAGCCCGCCCGGCCGTTTCTCTCTGTGGGGAAAGACACCTCCACTCTCCCCACCATCCCGACGGGTTGGCTCCGTGCTGCCATCGCCCCTACCCATCCCTAACTCGTTCTGCCCCCTTAGACAGTAGTGCCCCTCCCGCCGCCTCCAGCCGGCCCCCATGCTCTGCCTCTGGGCTCCACCCGTGGATCATGAATGTCCTTGGGGGCGGCTGGCTCCCTTGGCACAACGTCCCCAAGGCTCACCACGTTACAGCCTGAGCTCCTACTCCTGCACATCTGGCCCCAGGAGTGATCTCAGGGATGTGCCCACAGCCTTCCTGGACCATGACAGTGGACCCCCTGACCTCCCTGAGCCCCACTGGATCCTGAGCTCCGTGGCCTCTTGGGCCCCTAAGGGCTAGCACAGCCCAACCATCTCCTGCCCGCCCGCCTGGCGTCTTCCTCTCCCCAGTCCCCAGCAGCCTTGGTTCCTGTGGGCTCGGGGCTACACCATCAGCCACCTGGCCAGGTTCCATAGCCTGAGTGCTGCTTCTGCTCTCCAGGCCCAGAACTTTCCATGTGTATGTGGGCAGGGACTTCCCTTGTGGTGGTGACCCCCATGGGCACACTGGGTGGCAAGAGCAAGGTGGGAAGGGGGCATCTGGAGACAGCAGGGGGGCGTGCTCAGGGCCTGCACAGACCTGCCCTGGAGCCGGCGGTGGGTCAGTGCCCAGGCTCTCCATCACCCCCAGGGGCTGCTCCTCAGAAGAGCTCCCAGGGCCACAGGGCACTGCAGCAGCCCTGGCTGTGAGAAGTGTCACCAAAGGGCACTGAGACCCAGGCCAAGGGACCTAGGGACACACGGTCGTCCACGCTCAGAGCGCAGCAGGCCCTGGCACGGGCTGGGTGGGTAAGAGCAGCTGTCTCTGAGGAGGGACACCTTCCTGCCACTGCGTGCCAGCTGGCCTGCCCACTCCAAGGGCAGCTTCCAGGACACCACTCACCCGCCACCCAGAACCTCTGCCAGGCACTTTAGTCTGGAGCGGCCGCCTCCAGCCCGGCTGGCTGCTCACCCAGGGGAGGGGACAGACGCAGGTGCACCCTCCCTGGGGCCGGCCGCCCACCTCTGCCTGCTGGGTCGGGCAATCAGGGCTCCGGGTTTGTACCTCCCTCTTAGAGGAGGACTACATGTGCAGAGGTCCAGGGCAGTGGCCATGGGGACAACTGGCCGCTTGCTCGCTCTCCGATCTATGTGAGTCACTCAGGCCACCTGAGGAATCCGTTGGCGCCGCCCTCCTCCTCCGCAGCCTCCAGATGGCTGCCGAGCCCTGCAGCCTGGCTGGCCCGCGGAAACAGTGGCGCCTAACGATGCAGATTCCTGAGGAGGCCTGTCCGGGCTGACCTTCGGAGGGTCCGAGCGTCCTCCATTCCCACTGTGTCAACCCAACCTCTGCTGAGCTCTGGGGCACAGAAGCAGCAGAGGACCACCAACACAGTGGACCCAGGCCCTGGACTCCAGGCGGTGACCAGCACCTCTGAGGTGCTCAGAAGACTGTTGGAGAAAGGCCACGGACGGGAGTAAGGACAGAGGGCCTCTCAGCCTCAAGACTCCCACGCCCTGTGACCAGGAACAAGCCCAGGGTCCTCCCAGATGGCCAAGCATAGAGCATGGCCTGTGATGCTGGTGGCTCGGGAGGCTGAGGCAGGAGGATCACAGGGTCAAGGCCAGCCTCAGCAACTTAGCAAGGCCCTCTCTCAGAATAAAGAGATAAAGAGGCCTGGGATGCAGCTCAGTGGTAAAGCACCCCGGCTTTACTCTCCTGTACCAAAAGGACGTATCTCAAAAAGCCCCAGAGCAACGTGCTGTGGGCCGTGTGCTGACCCCACAAACCCACGTGCTGAAGTCCTGGCCTCCGGGACCTGAGCATCTGACCGCATTTGGAAGCAGGGTCTCTAAGAGGTGACCTAGACTAAACGAGGTCCCGAGGGTGAGCTCTAACCCAGCCTGACTGGGGCTCTTAGGAGAGGCGATTGGAGCACGCTGCCCAGAGGGTCACCTGGATGTGAGGACGGGACAGGAGACCCATCTGCAACTCAAGGACAGGGCCCGGAGTCCAGCCGGAACACCTTGCTGGGCCACGAGGCCTGAGCCCAACATTCGCCCAGCTGTGGCACTGTGTGGGGACCACTGTGTGGGGACCCCTAGCTGCCTGGTCCTGCTGGGCCGCTGGCACATCCCTGCCCTCAGCCCTTCAGTCCATCAGGCTGAAGTTCCCAGGGAGGCCTCAGTGCCGCGCTGCACCGCCCCAGCCCGGCCTCCACGGGCTCCCGGCTGGCTGGTCTGCTGGACGGCCAGCCTCCCAGCACAGCGCCCCCTCGCTGTGGGCTCAGTGGGCACTTGGTTCCTAAGTGCTGTGATGGCATGTGAGAGGACCGTCACCGTGTCACGGAGGTCCAGGTGGCAGGTGGGCGGGAGTCAACAGCTCAGCCCTGCTGCGACCGGGAGAGGCACGCCGCCTGCCGGCTGGGCCTCCACCATCCCCAGCAGGGGACACTGGGGGGGACCCCACGGGCTGGCTGCTCCCTCCCAGGGTCTTCCAGGGAGCTAACCTCACTTTGCAGGGGACGTTGACGAAAGGCAGGTCTGAGAGGCAGGGTCGTGTCTCCAGGGTCTCCCAGCGAGGGGAGCGGGCCCAGACTCAGGCCCCAGGGCGGCTCCAGAGAGGCAGTGGCCTCGCTCTCGGGAAACTCCAGGAGGAGCCGGAGAAGGCGGGGAGCAGACGGACCCTGGAGGCCTCCTGCCAGCTAGGCCTGTGTCCCAGGGTCGGGGTGCAGAAGGCGACAAGCAAGGAGGAGCCCCATGATGGGGGGGCTCCTGCAGCCCCCCCAGGCCGAGCACCCTGGCCAGACCCAGAAAGCGGGGTAGGGGCTGGGCCTGGGGTCTGCCCGGGCGCCTGGGAGCCGAGCCCCCTTGTCACTGGGCTCTAACCGCAGGGCCCTTGCGCCTGCAGCCTCACCCGGGAAAGCACTCCCTGACCCTGCCGCCGGCCGCTGCCATCTGTCGCCACACATGCCGCAGCAGACTGCCCGCGTCTCCCTGAGCCGCTGCTCGGCTTTCTCCTAAGGGACGAGGGGACTGCCAGGCACAGCTCTCCCTCCCTGCACCCGGCCACCCGCCCAGGCTGCCCCTGGGTTCAGGAATTTCACTTGGGCTTCCTTTCCCAAGGCTCCCATCACTGCTCCTCGAGGCCCCACCTCAGAACAAACACACAAACAAACACACAAACAAACAAACGAACGAACGAACAAACAGACAAACAAACGAAGCGCTTAGAGCTGATTAAAAAAAAGTTAAGTGGTTCTGTAAAGTCATTTGTAAGAGTCGGGAGCCCCAGAGGAGGGAGGGGAGGGAGGCGGGGCAGGCGGCAGGGCGGGCGGGTTCCAGCCTGGGCTCAGGGTCCTGCCGCGAAATCCAAGGCTGGACAGACAGGGGAGCGGCCTCTCCCCGGCCTGAGCAAACCATTGACTTCATTTTTCCGTTTCAAATGGTTCGTTCGTTTGTTTGTTGTGCAGTTTTTTTTCAGTCTGTTTGTTTGGTATTGGGAACTGAACCCAGGGGTGCTCGACCTGAGCTGTAGCTCAGACCTTTTTATCTTACTTTGAGACAGGGTCTCACTAAGGTGCCCAGGCTGGCCTCCAACTTGCTATCCTCCTGCCTCAGCCTCCTGAGAGGCTGGGATTACGGGCAGGTTCCCCGCGCCCAGGGTCTGGTGTTCTTCCTGTGGTCAGGAAACACATCTAACCAGCCGGGATCCAGGCAGGTCCCAGGTCACAGTCACACAGCTGAGGCTGGCCCTGAACTCGACGGGGAAGCACGGGCAGGCCAGGCTTCCCTGCAGAGGGCTGGGTAGGTGACAGCAGGGGCTAGAATGTCTACGGCATGCAGGGTGGACCGGGCTGTGGGGACAGGGTCCAGAGACCAGAGGGAATGCCATGCTGTAGGAAGAGACCCCAGGTGCAGGCTGAGGGGGAGACCTGGACTCTGGCTGTGCCGCTCACACCACCCCTTCCCAGCCCCACTGGGGCACCATAGCCTGGGACCTGGGCCCTCCGTCCCCTGGCGCTCAGGGCTGGGCTGCTCACGGGCTCTCGGCTCGGGGGAGCAGAGGGGCTTCAAAGCAGCCCGCTGCCTGCAAGGCGGGCTCTGCGGCCACACCAGCCGCACTCCTGCCCCCGGCAGGCACCGGCAGGCAGGGAGCGGCGTGGCTCCCCCCGCTGCAGAGCGCAGCCCCCTTTAATTAACGGCGCCCGTGAGGGCAGCCGCGGTGGCTGCCGACCCGTCTGCCTGGGCTTCTGAGACGATTTTGGCGCCAGAGGCCTAATGTGGGCGCGCGGTGCCTGGGCGCCCAGGGACCCGGTGCCCATCCATCAACCGTCCTCCTCCCCCGCCCGCGCAGATCAATACCCCCCCACGCCCAGGCGGCCCTGCTGTCCCTGTGGCCGCACCCCTCCCAGCTCTGGACGCGCACTGGCGCTGGTTTGGGCAGATGCCATCTGGGTGTGGCTCTGGGAAGGGCAGGCCCGTGAGCTGGTCAGCCCCTGGCACGTGGCCCCTTGGGGATCTGGGCCCCAGGCCCCTCCCAGCCCTGCCTCTGGTCCTGTGCAGATGCCATGGCTGTGTCCCGGGTCTCCCGAGCGTCCACTCCTGCTCAGGGACTTGGCTCCCTCTTGCTGGAGGCTCAACGGGCTCCCATGGGGGGGCTCGATGCCCCCCAAGGGCATTACCATGACGGGCCTGTGCGTCTGCCTCCCCCGCACCTCTGCAGCTTGGTGCCGTCTGGTCCCCAGGGCCAGGGCTGAAGCTGAGTGGCTGAGTGACGGCCAGCCCTGTGGACCAGGCAGGGCCTCAGAGGAGAGTGCGCAGGCCTGCTGGAGGGCAGCTGGAGGAGACCCAGCTCGGCAGCCATGCCGTCCACCCTCAGGGGCAGGCCCTGGGGCCCTGGGTGTGGCCCCAGTGGGAAAGAGGGGAAGCTGGGTGAGGCCATCGTGGATTAGGGCACACCCCAAATTCAATGAGTGGTGTCCTTAAGAAGAAAGCTTGCAGGGGACAGTGAGGGGGAGGACGGTGCTTTTCTGACAGGGCCAGAGGTGGGAGAGGCCGCCCTGGACACCTCGATTTGGGGCCCTGCTCCCCAGAACCACAGACGGTCAGTCTGCCCCGCTCTAACCCTGTCTGCCTTTGCCCTGCAGTGTGGGTGGACGCCCCTCCAGCCCTGACGCCTCCCCTCTCTGCCCCTCCGCACTGCTCGAGGCTGGACATGTGGGCCATCTTAACCGCTGTCCTTGACTTCTGACCTCTGCCTCCCTCAAGCCAAGAGCTGCTCCTTCCCGGAGGAGCCCCGTCCCCTGCACCTTGAGTGTGCAGGTCTCTCCCCAGCCTGCTTTGCCCACGTCTCCTCCTGTCACTGTGTCTGAGCCTGTCCAGGGTCCTCATCGCCCTGTTCCCTGCCTGGAGTGCTCTTCATGTTTTCTTCATCTGCAAACTCCTACGCACCCTTCAAAACCCACTGCAACACCACCTCAAGAGGTGGGCAGAGCCGGCAGATGAGGCACAGTCCCTCCAGATCTGTAAAGCGCAGCTGGCCTCCCCTTACCCTGAGGCCCAGGCCGCCTCCAGCTTGGTGACCTTGGCAGCTCCTTTGGCCTCACTGCACCGCACATCCTTCTATCAATTGCTTAATGAAAACCTGGTCTCGAGCCGCCTGTTGTGAGTTATTGATCTCGTCTGCCCTGGATTCTCATCCCACTTAACCAAAAGCATTTCAGATTTGGGATCTGGAGGATTTTGGAATATTGTATAAACTTTACAGGCTGAGATTCCCTGATCCCCAAATCCACAATCTGAAGTGCTCAGAATCTCATATTTCTGAGCCTCATGTTGGCACTTGAAGAGTTTCAGATGTGGGAATATTTCAGATTTGGATCTTCAAATTAGGGATGTTCAACCCATATTAACATCTTTATTTGCTTTAATCAGAGTTCTTGATTCTGTTCAGGATGGTTATCTATTTTCTGGACGGAATTTTGAGACAAAGGGCAATGTTAAGGACGCATGCTGACAACACCGGCCACGGTGGGGAAACGGGCAGCAGCAGGTGTCCCGAGACCCTGGGTCCTGCCCAGCCTGGCCTCTCAGTCAGCGTGGGGTCTCCGGGTTCCACTGAGCAGTCTCCCTCGAGTCATCTCCCTTTGAGATTCATAAACTTCAGCTATTTGGTTTTCTGGTGCTGGACTCGATGTCCTGGTCTGTGAGATGGGATTCAACACTTGTTCATTCCAGGGACATTAACTGGGTGCCCCTTTGGTGCCAGGCTGGTTCGGGCACGGCTCTCAGCAACGCCTGGAGTAAGCAGCACATCCCGGCCGCAAGACAGTGCCGAGGAGGCAGGTGCTGCCTTAGAGCGAGGCCATTTGTGGCTCGTCGGGGGAGACTGTGGGGAGGAGCGGGGTGGTCGAGGAGCATGGAGAGGAGGGCTTTCGGGCAGCTGAAGGGTGGGCATGGCCTCTGGGATGGCAACTTGGACACCACGGGGACTCTGCAGTGGGGACCTTGCCCACACACACCTTCCCACACGAGCACCGCACCCGTCTGAGCCGCGCTGCTCAGGCCTGGGCAGTGGTCTGTGGCAAGCGGAGGCACCGTGCCAGAACCCAGTGTCCAGCTGGGAGGCCCAACATGCTGCAGAGGCAGCAGGGACCAGGAAGGCCGCAGTGGTAGGAGGGCAGAGGTGGCCAGCAGCCAGGGGCTCCCCTTTGCAGCTGCATTTACTGCCTCCAGGAAGAGACCAGGGCTGGGCCTCGCTTGACTCTGGGCAGGAGCGCGCAGGAAGCCACCGGGCTCTGGAGGGCGTGCAATCTGGATTCCAGAAAGTGAAGGCTTCAAGGCTCCACAGCAGGGACAGCGACCCTCTCAGGATGTCTGCCAGACTCTGAGGCTGCCTGGAGAGAGGGCAGCGCAGCCGAGAGCTAGGACCCTGACAGGCAGAGTGAAGTGCTCCCTGGTCTTGGCTTCAGGAGGCAAGGACCCGCCAGGTGAAGGAACCCGGGAGCACAGCAGGCTCAGGTGAGCCCCTGGCCCGGACACGGGGGAGCAGGAAACAGAGGCCACAGGACCTTCCCCAGCTGGAGTCCAGCCCAGCACCACCAGTCCCAAGCCTTTGGCTCCACGTGCTGCCTCGCATAGGCAATGAGGAACTCAGCAGAAAGTGTCCTTCAGAGCCTCTGTGGTTTTATCTGCAGTATCTTCCCAAGATAAAAAGAAATTATGAGGTGGCAGAGATGGAATGAGGAGCATGAAGGCTGAGGAGGCAAACCAGACACAGATGCAAGGTGGACCAAGCTTCCTGGGTCGCTGGCAAGGACTTTGAGAGAATGAGAACGATCACATGCTTTAAAAGGACAAATGATGTGACAAATTAATGTTTTAAAAGAAAAACTTCAACTGATGATGCAAATCTATTAAAGAACAAGTGAAAAAAATCTAAAAGTAAAAAATAGTACATAAATAACTCAATAGATGGATTTAATAGCAGCGTAGACACAGCGAAAGGCAGGATTAGTAAAAAGGAAGGTCATGGAAGTTATGTAAATTGCAGCCCAGAGGAAGAGGAACAGGAAAGGCAGAGACACAGGAGGCCGCCGGACTAACGTGACAGGGTTCAGGAGGAGATGGAGTGCTGTCTTCCGTGGCTCTGCCCGCTCCCCAGACAGCTGCAGACTGGCAGACGTCCTGACAGGGAAGGGCTCAGGTGTGTGGAGCCCGTGAAGCCTCACTCTGCTCCTCCAGTTCTGCACACCCCATTCAGAGGCTGTGGCCCTAACTGGCATTGTGCTGGAATGTGGAGATGGTGCTTTGAGCAGGTGATTAGGGTTAGATGAGGTCATGAGGGTGGGGCCCTCATGATGGGACTAGGACCCTTATGAGATGGGACACCAGCAAGATGGTTTCTCTCCACCAAGTAAGGACACAGCAAGAATCAGTCACATGCCAGCCATGAAGGGAGCCCCCACCAGGACCACCAGCCAGTGCCTCAGGCCAAGAACTGCCCAGCCTCCAGAGCTGTGAGAAACACATATCTGTCACTTGAGCCACCAGTATAGGGCATTTGGTATAGAAGCCAAGCAGACAGGACAATGGGACAGAAGAAAGTGAATAAATATCAACATAGAACTTTCTACATTACTTGTAAGACACAAACTCACACATTCAAAATGCCCTGAGATCCCAACCAGGAGGGAAACAGAAGCATAAAAAAGACTTAGGCTAGACTTAGGCACACCATGCCAACTAGACTTAGGCACACCATGGCAACACCACTGGGAAGAAAAGACAAGAAGAAAGTCCTTTAAAAGAAGTTGAGAATGTCTTTAAAACATTCAGAAGGGAAAAGAGCACCTTATACCCATTACCTTCAGGAAAACAGTTATGAGAACATAGTGTCTTCTTGAAGAAAGTGTGGAGGCTGGGGAGCACTGGAGGAAAAGATCCGCCAACCTCAATTCTATACCCAGACAAACTGTCCTTTAAAATGATAGCTAAAAACATTTTCATACAAACAGAAACTATGTCAAAGAAACTAGTAAAATGAATATTGTAAGTAACAGGAAAACAATCTGGTTAAAACACAGGAATGTAGGAAGGACAAATAGTTAAGTGCTAAGCACACTGACAAATATGAGAGAAGTGGCTGTTCAAAAACAATGATCATGTATGATGGGGCTGAAATGTGTATAAATAAAAGGCAGGAAGTGACGAGTGAAGGTGGGAAGGGTAAGTGAGGTGAGGTTGTTCTAAGGCACAACAGATGAGGGAACAAAGTGGTCAACAAAATTATTTCTAGCGGACTTGATAAGGGAATAATGTGTCTTTTAATCTCTATGTTACCACTAAAACTAGTGAGCTAATGGCGAAAAGGGGTAACAATTTTGAAAAGATCAATTCAAAGAAGAGATGCAAAAATAGAAGATGGAGGAAAAATAGGAAACAAATAGCAGGATGTGAAATATAGTCCAACTGTATTAGTAATTACACTAAATGTAAATGGACCAAACACTGTAAGTAAAAGTGTACGTTGTTAGACTGCATGAAACTTCTCAAAACCACATGTGCTACATTAGACAAATGACTTAGCTATCATGGTTCCTATCCACCTCTCAGAACCTGTTGAAAACACCACAGTTCTTGTCCCTTGTGCACCAGAAGCACAAAAATGCTGCTATTCAAAGCATCCAGCCTCTGTACCTTCACTTATGCTGTACCTTTTGCCTGGAATCCCTTCCGGGACTTCTCCCTCAAATATTCACATTTGCACATTTTTCCCTGGTTCATGATTCAGGGCCCAGAGCAGGTGAGAACACACCTCTGAAAAGCTTTCAGTGGCCCTCCTCTGTTCCTTTCCACCTTGGGTTTACCTTTCCCAGGGTCCCCACACTGATGGCACTGTGCCAATTTATTGCACTTCAGTGCCAGGGCAGGCACAGCACAGAGGCAAGCCCTGCAAAGGCAGTAACCATGACAACCACAGTGGCAGACCTAGACAGGTGCCAGACGCCGTGCCGGGCGGTGGCTTCTCACGTCTTACCTCATTTAACCCTCACAGGGCTCTGAGGGGCGGGGTGCCACCCCTCCATCCCAGGCAGCAGGCAAGTGTGTGCCCCTGGGACAGAGACGATGACAGGGTAGGAAGCTAGGAGTCCCGCAGTTGAGGCTAAAGGTGTCACTAGAGAGGAGTGTCACTAATGTCCTCATCTCAAAGGCACCTGGCTCGTGGCTGCTGCTCTGTAAGCCACCTTCGCCTCAGATTGACTGGCCAGTGACTGAACCGCGAGCCCGGGGCGAATCTGAGTCTCCGGCCTCACTTCAGCACCAGGAATCTCAGGCCATGATCACAGGAGAAGGGAGGCAAAGGAGGCTCCTGGGGACTCTCAGGGCCTCCGTCCTGCCTCCACCCGGAGACAACATTGCCATAGATGAAGGCCCTGCAGTCCACGCTCACCAGGGTCCCCACCGGCCTCTCTGACCCACAGCCCCGACCTGCCCACCAGGCCACCCAGGCCCCTGGGTTCTAGTGCTTAAGCCTCCAGGTCAGGGGCTTCCCCTCCGGGTCTCTTGGCGCCATGGGCTCTCACATCCCCGCTCTCCGTGGGCCCTCTCAGTCTGCAAGGACCCCTGCGACCTGTCCCCTCTGGACTCTCACACAGGCCCTTTGCGTGTCCCCTGAGCACACACACCTCTCTCCCGCGAGCCCCGCTCCCGGCCCCGCCTGCAGTCTGGATGTTCTGAGAGGCTCTGCGACGCGGGCACATCACAGGTGCTCAGAGCAGAGTGCTCCCGAGGCAATTAATCCCATTAGGGAGAAGGAATTCACAGCCTTCAGGAGGCCGCCCGCCTTCATTACACGCCGCCGGGCACGCAGCCTTCCTGAATCCTAGGCGAGGCGCTGGCAGATAGGCGAGGTCCCAGCGGCAACTTAGAAAAACGCCCCTGGGATTAACCCCCTCCCCACCCCGCCCCACCAGGCCACAGCACCCCGTGGCCACACGCCACCCTTCCCACGTCCCTGGCGTGGAGCTCAGGTTGAGCACAGGGTGGCGGTGGTGCTCCCTGGGGCCCAAGGAAGGTCTCGGGTGGCCGTCTTGCCTCGTCAGGCTGGACACGTGTCCTCCGTCCCGCGACGTCAAAAGCCCACTGCTGATTGGGAGTGACTGCCTTCAGCAGGGACAGCCAGGAATGGACTGATCAGCTGCTAACTGCTGATTGCAAATCACTTTAATGATGTGTTAACATTTAATTAGATCGCTACCCATTGCTTCAGATCACGCGTACAGCCGTGAACCCGACTGCGGAGCGCAGGACGGAACACCCGCCTGGGCCTGGCCCGGGCTGGCCCGGCTCAGCCAGCACCACGCAGCGGGGATTTGAGGCACCTGCTCTGCCAAGGGGCCCGGGCCGAGCTCCTCCCTGCACTGCAGGGGCGACGGCTCACTCGGGGAAGGGGCAGAGGTGGCTGGTGATTCCGAGGCTGCAGCTACGGGACCTCAGCGTGCGCCGTCTGGCTGCCGATGCCCCCGAGGCCCTGGGGAGTAGCAGCCTGGGTCCCTCTGGGCCCAGCTGCCAAGGTGCCCTCAGGTCAGAGTACGGCCCGAAAAGGGAATGGCAGAGGGCATCCCTAGGCAGGAGGGAGGCGGGGGCAGCGGCTACTCAGAGGGAGGCTACTCAGAGGGAGGAGCCACACACCTGGAACAGGAAGCTCGGGTCATGCGTGAGCACGCAGGGCCTGGTGCCTGGGAGCAGGCCTGCTGCGGCCAGTGGTGCTGACGGCGTCCACCGCAGGGGCTGCGTGCCAGGCTCCTCCAGGCAGGACGGGGCCCAGGAAGAGCACAGGCGCTCTCTGCCCCAGACACTGTGCCCAGTGGCTCTGCACGCCACGCACACACACACGCACGGACTCCACTCACCTTCTGCACACAGGTGTGCACACGCCCTGCACCCTCGCAGCCACACAGTGCACCCGCCTGTGCCCACACATGCCCTTCAGCAGGTGCGCACGCACATGCACTCACGTTCCGACATGGTTCGTACCTGATGCCCCCAGAGGCTCCTGAGTCGCAGGCTTGGTCCCCAGGGCAGCAGTGGCCAGAGGTGGGCTTTGGGTGGTGGCTGGGTCGGGAGGGCTCTGGCCTTGGCCTTGGCCCTGTCCATGGGTGGGTTAATCTGAATGGACTCCGGGAGGGGGTGGAAGCTCTAGGCAGTAGGCTTGCTGTCCCTGGCCCCTCCTCTGCCACCCGGCCCCCAGGAGCTGAGCAGCGTCCCTTCGCCACCCCCTGCTGCCTCGATGCTCTGCCTCCCTCAGGCACAGGGTAGGGAGCCTGTCCACCATGCTGAGCTCTGAGATCGAGGGCCAAGTGATTGTCCCCTCAGGTTGCTATTCTCAGGTGTCAGTCACAGCAACGAGACGTGACCAGCACACACTCGTCCACACACACAGGCCCCCCTCGGGCCCACTCGCACCCTCCTGTAGGCGTGAGCACTCCCTGCTCACACACACGCCCACCCGGCCACCCCACTGCGGGCACCATCCTTGGCTTCTCTCCACACGTCCACCTGGGTAAGCAGAGAGCCGGCGTGGCTGCGGGCCTTGCTGCCCCTCACAGCGTGACCGGGAGAGCACCGTGCTCGCAGGGCATGCGGCGGCCCCTCCACTCTGTCCCCACAGGGGCCGCGGTCCAACACCGCTGCTGAGAGGCCCGGGCAGCAGCTGCTCTGCAAGCGCCACCCCGGCTGTGCTCAGAGCCAGCCACTGCCCCCAGAAGCCCTCCATGACGTGACGTGACCAGACAGGCGCGAGGAGCAGGCCCGCAGTCATGCAAAGTGCAGGGGAATCCGTCCTGAGCCTGCTGACCCACGGCGGCGTGGCAGCCCGGCTCGCCCGCGTCGGGCCGTTTAACCCCGGCCTGCGGAGCCAGCGCCTCGCTCTCTGAGGCGCCAGGAGCTACGCTTGTTCTCTGAGTTGCACTGACTGCAGGGGC
>JAJEJO010058560.1:0-39743 GCA_020662805.1 Glaucomys volans | reverse complement strand
GAACAGAGGCCAGGGAGGGCAGGGCTGGAGGACCAGGGAACAGAGGCTAGGGAGGGCAGGGCTGGAGGATGACCTGTGCCCACCTCTGCCCTGCCCTGAGAGCAGTTAAGGAGAGACACAGGCGGAGACAGAGCTGGAGGCGGAGCCACCTATATTTAGGGGCACTCAGCTCATGGCACCCCCAGGAGGAGCCAGGACTCTGGGGTCCTGGCCTCCCTCCCACCCTCCTCCTGCTGCCTCCGGCTCCCTGGTGGCCACGCCCACCGGCAGGCACCTCCAGGGCAGTGAGGCTGCCCACGGGCCTTGCACAGCAGGGTCGGGAGAGGCAGAGGCCAGCGGAGCCGAGGGAGGGTGAAGCGCAGGTTGGGGTGCACCCAGCCCTGGCCACTGCGCCAGGCCCGCCAGGGAGCAGGAAAGCCAGCCCCTGCCCTCGGGTGGGGCTCCTGCCAGCGGGGCGGGCGCAGAGTGCGGGGGTGGTTTGGGGAGCCGCGCTGGAGCTAGGCAGGCGCCTCCTGGGGCGCGAGGGGCAGGACACGCTGGGGAGCCTGGGCCGGGCCCGTGCAGGCAGGAGCTGCCTGGGTGGCGGCCCCCTGGCAGGAGAAGGGCCCGCGTGCGGGAGAGGAGGGGCGGCAGGACGCTGAGGGCAGGCGCGGCTGCTCGGCCTGAGGCCCTCCACCTGGGCGGGTGCTCCCCGCACCGCGCAGTCTGGGGCCCGGGCTGGAGCACATTCCAGAACATCTGAAGCGCTGCGGACACGTGGCTTCGCTTAGGCCTGACCGGCTTTCTTGTGGGATCGGCCGTCCTCTCCGAGCCGCGGAGCGGGGGGTGGGAAGCCCAGGTTCCCCGCGCGCGTCCTCCGCCGGCTGCTCTTTCAAGTGGACCGGCTCGGGCGGCCCCCCAGCTTTCCTGCAAATGTGAAGCCGAGCATTTTTGTGGGCGCGTTTGCTGCATTTGATTCCGATTTGCACCCGCGGCGTGATGACAAGCCCCCGCCCGTAATGGACGAGGGCGCCCCGGGGGGCGAGGCCCGGGCGCTGCCATCAGTCTTGCTGCCTCCGCCATCCCTGAGCAGACAGCGGGCATTCACCTAGCCCGGGGGCAGGCGGGGACTCTGAGGACCCGAGGCCAGCCCGGGAGGAAGGGCCACCCCTCCCTGGAGGCACAGGGGTGGCTGTGGAGGAGCAAGTGACTCTCATGTGAGTGGACACATGGACGGAGGGAGGCCGGGCTGCAGCGTGTCTGGGCCGTGGTGGGCCTGGCCGTGGCTCGCGCGCTGGCCCTGCCCTGGGGACGGTGTCTTGGCAGACTGCAGCGTGGCCCTGCCCTCTCCTCCCTGAGGCGGCATCGTCCCACTCCAGCAGGACAGCGGCAGTGACAGGAGCCAGGCGGGGCCTCCACCTGCAGAGGCTGCCCCCTGCCACTCCCCGGCTCTCATGTCCCTGTGAGCGGGCACCCAGCCAGTTGCCGGAGGACCGGGGTGTCTGGGTTAAGGCCAGCCAAGGTCAGCAGAGTCATGGCTGGTGCCTGGCTGGCTGGACACACGTGAGCAGTGACCGGCAATTGTCCCACCATGGATCCAGGCACTTCGTTATGCAGCTTCGCTATGCTGAGAGCACGACCCTGCCTCCCTGCCTCCCTGCCTCCCTGCCTCCCTGCCTCCCTGCCCGGCCCTTTCTGCTTCCCCATCACACGACGACCCGTGGTTCCCTCCAGGGCCCCCACCCGAGGGACCCTGACTCCACGACCCTAAAGGCCGCCCCAGCCCCAGAGGACAGGAGGCCACACTGGGAAGCACCATGCACCCTGAAGAGGCGGGTTCGAGGCCACGCCAGGTGCCACCACAGGCCACTCTGAGAGCCGGTGGGCAGCCCGCCTGCTGGTGGCAGTGTGGCCCCCCAGCAGCACCTCCCTGCCAGACGCAGTGCAGGCCACGCCGTGGAGACAAGGTGCGGGCACAGGCCTGGCCCCGAAAGGACAGCCTGTCAGCAGTGCCCCTCAGAAGACAGGGCCGCGGGGCAGGGCAGGTCAGTGAGGCCGAGGTCCAGCCCGGGGTGGGGGTGTTACCTGTGCTTGGCTCGCTCGCTCTTCCCTCCAGGAGTGGGAGCAAGAGAGACATTGCCAAGTGCAAATTTGATAACCAGACAGCGTGCTGGGGCCGGTGGGCAGCCCAGCCTGCCTTTGATCCGGGCTGTCTGGCCGGCCTCTCTCGAGCCGCTCGGGGTCTGTTTTCCATTTTGAGTTCGGCTGGGCCCTCCTTTGTGGAAGATCGGTTTTCAGACCCCAGCAGACAGAGCCTCGGGCAGGAAGGAAAGGGCCTCCTCCTTCTCTCTGTGGCAGCTGCCCATCCTCCAGGAGCAAGGGTGGCTCTGGGCGTGCCCTGGAGGCAGGGAGGCTGAGGTGGGATGGGGCGGACCTGCTCCAGGGACAGAGAGCTCCCAGCGACTCCATAGGCCTCAGCAGGTGACTGTGCCCACGGCAGCAGAGGGCGCAGCCTCGGAAGGACAGCCCCTCACAGAGCAGACGAGGCCCCGCGGGCCCCTGGGGGTGGAGGGCGGCCCTGCGCTGGGTTGCTCTTCACCGTGACTCCAGGGCTTTATCCCGGGGTGGACGCTCTACCCTCCTTTGGTTTCGGAACAGGGAACAGGGACGTCCTCCTCGACTCAGGGGTAATGGCAGCGCTGTCCTGCCCCCTCCCAGGGTCAACAGGGCAGTGGTGCGAGAGCCCTGCGGGAGGCGGGTGCGATGTCCTGAGAAGACGCAGGTGTGGAGTCGGGGTGGACTTCCGGGCAGCTGCCCTGTGAAGCCGCGAGCCCCGGTGTCGCTCCGTGGGCGGGGCCTGGACCGGGGCCTCTGCAGCCACTGACTGGCATCCCCCAGCCTGTGCTGTGGCCTGCACGGTGCCTCCGCGGGGCTGGGCGTCCCTAGGCAGCTGGGCTCAGGGAGCTGCTGAGGCCGCGCCCTCTGGGGTGACCCCGAGGGCTCCCCTCCACGGGGCGCAGCGGGAGGGCCACACCTGCGAGCCCCGCCCACTGGCTGCACCTTGCCCTGGGCTTCCGTCTCCGAGCTGTGAGGAGCGAGTCTTCTGCCCTCCGACCGTCCTCATGTCCCCTGCGGCACCCGAGCTGACTGACCGCCGCCCACAGGGTTGGGCACACAGTGACAGGAAGACAGACGCATTTACGGGAGGATGCCGTCACCAGGGATCCCAGGGGCTCGACGGCAGTGGGGGTGGCCGCAGAGCCGTCCCTCTCCTGCGGGCCCTCCTTTGGGCGGCACCAGGCCCAGGACCTCGAGTGACATGGAATCAGCAACCACACACCCACCTGGTGAGGGCAGTCGTTAGGGGGCCTGTCTTGCTTCCTTCACTCTGCAGCTCGGCCAGGGGGTGGCTCCCGCCCACTCCAAGTTATTTGGGGATCCAGGCCCCTAATCTTAAGTGCACCCACCATGTCCCTCCTCATGGCCCCAGAAAGGCTGCCCGTGCTCCATTCATCTCTTCCTCATATCACCTGAGCAAAAGGGAAGCCAGAGTGATGGCTGCTATGGCCAAGCGGCTCTCCCTCCCACAGTCAGGAGAGGAATGTTCTGGAGGCCCTCGTCTCACCCCCTGGACCAGGTCCCCAACCCTTCCGGAGGGGCTGGTGACTGTCTTCACTTTGGGACCCCCATAGTCTCTGCCCCCACAAGCGGCTGTAGCAGAACAGCAGCTGCAGCGGGGGCAGAACCCGTGTGCGTGGCTGTGTCCCAACCCTCATTCCCAACACGGGGACGGGCGGGGGCGGCCCACAGGCTGCAGGGTCTGGCCCGCTGGACATGCAGCACCGCCACCCCTGGAGGCGGCCACACTGCAGCCTGCGAAGTTCGGGGCTGGAGCAGGGGCCCCGGCCGGCCGGCCGCACAGGGGTCGGCACCTCCCGCACTCGTCTCTGTCCTAGAAGCAGCAAGTGACTGTCAGTCAGAGGGGGGGGCACAGCTTGGGGGGCCGCTGAGCCAAGCAGCACACCCTGGGCACCGAGGGAGGCCACACGGAGTGGGCAAGGAGCCCGGGGCCCCCACGGTTCTCCTCCTCCCACCCGAGGGGCACTGGACTCACCGGGACATGTGGGAAGGCTCAGCCTCCCTGCCTCTTCTCTGCGCTGAGTCCCACGCTTCCTGTGGGGGCCGGGACGCGTGTTGCACACACTGCGGGTCTGTTTCCCTTGCTGCAGCGTGGGGGTCCTTGCGGGGCCTTGGGCACACGCTGGGCAAGCCCCCCTCCTGAGCCTCGCCCTCGGCCCGCAGCCTGCGTTTCCAGCTCCGCACAGTTGAGCAGGCGACCAGGCCTCCCGGAGCAGCTGGAGAACCCCAGGTGCGGGGCTCTCAGTGCGGGTGGACGGCCGGGCCTCTCAGGGGCTCAGTGTGGTCAGGGCGTCCAGATCAGGTGCTTGGCTCTTAGACCTCAGGATTCTCCTCCAGGAAGCCCTCGGCACGAGCTGGAGACGCCACCCAGGGGCCCACGCACGAAGCCCTCACACCTGTGTGACCTCCCCCACTTTGAGGTCACATGTGGTGGTTAGAAACCATGTGTGACGTCCCTCACCCGCCCCACAGGTCGTCTGTGGACACAGAGGACAGCCCAGCCAGGACCCCACCTTGCACACTCACCCCAGAGTCCATCCACAAGGGGCTGCTTCCGGAAGCTGCCGTGAGTGATAACCTGGTGTTACCACAAGATTCGGGTTCATCCCGGCGCCTGGACCCACCGACTTCCCCAGCTCTGAGCCTCCCAATCACGTCTGCCGTGCCTGCTCCGGTGAGAGCCTCACGGGGTGGAGCCTCTTGAGCCCAGAGACTGCGGGGGAGACCGAGGTTCAGGGAGGCCATGTGGGGAGCCTGGGGCCACATACATTTGTGGCGGGGAGGAAGGCGTCGGGTGGGGAAATGGCAGGTCCCTTTTGCCACGTGCCGTCCTCAGGTCAGGTGGGGGCAGAAGCTAATGACGCCCCAGTGTGGGCAGAGGAGAGGCGAGAGCTTCCCTCTCCCGCCTGCCTGCCCCGCGGTCTCGGTCGGATCCTCCATCCAGGGGCCGGCGCTGGCTCCACAGCCCACTCACAGGAACGCACAGAAGGGAGCCAGAGCGAGAGGGAGGGAGGGAGGGAGAGGGAGAGGCAGGGAGGGAGGGCCACTGGGCACTCCATGGGTCGGTGTCCCCGCCTCCTGGAGGCCGCCCTGGGGCGCAGCCTCCATCCCCCTGACTATGGGAGAGACGGGGACCAACGGGGATGTCACCCTTCCTTCCGCTCTCCAGCGTCCAGCCCAGCACATCTCACAATTTCTACAAGATCCCAAAGCCCAATGCTCACGTCCACTCCCCGTCCAGGTGGGTCCGCTCCTCGGCCTCGGCGGTGGCGGTTCGACCAGGTCTGGGCTTGCTTCTGGCCGGCTGGGGGCCCATCCCCTCTGGGGCCTGCGGGCAGGAGGCGTGGGCTCTGGGCCTGCAGGGAAGCAGTCTGGGCAGGCGCCTGGCTCGGCCCCAGGGCCATGGCCACTGCCCCCCACCCCTGCCGACCGGGAGCCTGGGGCGCCCTTGAAGCCGGGTGGCAGCGCCTGCCTGCGGGGCCTTGGAGTGGCAGGGCTGGGCTCCTGCAGCACGAGGGGCAAAGGAGACGGTTTTAAAACTCACTCATTCCAAGACATGTCCTGAGGACCCACTATGTGCTGGGCAGGGGACCTGGCGCAGGAGCTTGGGGTCAGCTGCAGGGCGGAGTGGCGGGATCTGAGTCCCTCTCTGGCCCAGCCCCAGGGTCCTCAGCCCTTGGCAGCGTGAAAGGCCCTCTCCCACCCGAGAGGCCAGCCAGGCTTGGGGGACATGGGACTGAACCTTCAAGCAGGCGGGTTGAGAGGCCAGCAGAGGGAAGCAAGGAAGGACGTGGGTGGAGGTCAGGTCCCCAGGGCTGAGGGAGGGAACGAGTGGGGACCCTCAGGCCCGGGGCCGGCCAGGCTGCAGATGTGGGGCTGACCGTGGAAGGCCCGGTGGGCCCTAGGCTCCAGGTCTGGCTCCACCCCGACCAGCTGAGCAGCCACGGATTCCCTCCTTCCCACCTCCTCAGGCCAGTTTCCTCATCTGGGAAGCAGGGTTGGTGACATCCCCCTTGCGGCTGGCATCTGGAGGGCATGCAAACAGGGTGCTGGCCAGGGGGCTAGAGGGCCGGCAGAGATCAGCTCCTTCCCAGGTAAGTGGTCCCCTCTCGCCCTGGGGGCAGCCGGAGGGTGCCCACCCCTGCCTAGCACTGCCCGCTCTCTGTGAGTGAGTTAGCCTGTGGCCCGGGAGGTGGGCTTTACCCAGGGCCCTCCCCTGACCTGGGACCAGGTCCAGTGGCTGGCTCTGCCCTGACCTGCACCCTACGCTGAAAGCTCCAGTGTTCTGCTGCCCAGGTGGGGTCAGGGGGTGCAGAAGGGTCCCCACACTATGGGAAGGCCCCTGGGGACACTGAGTGAACAGGCCTGTGTCCCCTTCCTTCCTGGGAGGGGCCCAGGAGCCCCCAGCTGAGATGGCCTCAGGGGCCATCCCTACAGCCCCCAGGTCCCGTGCAGCTGTCAGGGATTGGGGTCCAAGGACCCAGTGGGACACACAGGGCGCACTCTCCTCGTCCCTTCAGGTGCAGAGTCGCTGCCACTCTGGCTTGCCCCTGGACGGCCGTGTCTTGCTCCTCAGGCTGCCTCAGCATCCTGTCTCCGGACTCTGCGTCCGGGCTCTCGGTGCTCCTGGCTGCTCCTCCTCAGTTAAGGAAGGTCCCAGGTGTGGCCTCCGCCCCTTCCCTGCAGGACCCGTCCCTTCTGTCTGGCTCCCCCAGCCCAAGTGCTTCCTGGCCCCAGCCCCTCGCCCGGCAGCGGGTGGTCTGCGTCCCGGAGAGCCCCTCCGCTGTGACCCGCCCGCCGCGCTCTCTCCACGCCTCCTGTTTCCTTCCACAGTGTGTCCCCTTGAGTCGGAGGCTCTGGTCTGCCCTCTTGACGCTCCTCAGCAGCACACTGCTCGGCAGCACGTGGAGGCTCGGTGCCAGTGTCCTCTTCCCCGTGGGCTGTGCGAGGGCAGCTGGGCCTCCCAGGACCCCCGCTCCTAGCGTCAGTCTCTGCAGGGACCCGACGAGGACCTGGGTGCTTCCTGGGGCTCCTGTTCTTCACTGGGCCTTGAACATCAAATGTCACTCTCAAGTCCTGTGTCACCGGAGCGGTTATTCTTCCAAGTGGCTTAAAGATTTGGGAGGCCGGGCCGGGGCCAGGCGCCCTCCTGGCACGCGTAAGGCGTGGGTCTGGTCCTCAGCGCACACAGACTTAGGTGAATGCGTGAGTCCATTTACAACCACAATGACATGAAAGGAGAAAGATTTTGGAGGCCGGCCAGAGTCGCCTGGCTCCTCCGCCAAGACCCTGCCCCGGAGGCTCGAGTCCCGGCTCCCTCCGAGAGGTTCCCCAGTTGTCCTCAGGGCACTGGTCACCGCCAGCTTTTCCCGCCGGCTGCAGTCACGAGGCCTGGAGAGCAGAGGCCAGCCAAGGAGGGCAGAGGAGCAAAGAAGCTGGACGCCAGAGAACGGGCAGGTCTTCGGTGGACAGGCAGGTGCAGGGGATGTGGTGGGGCCAGGTGAGCCATCAGGGAGGTGGCAGCCAGGGAGGCCTGGGAGGGGACAGGGAGACGACAGGCCAGGCCCTGCTGTGCAGGGAGGACGGGCACGGCTGGCTCCTGGCACAGCCTGCGGTGGCCCTGGTGGGGGCTTGTCACTTTCCCGCTGTTCCACACTTGAAGGACCTGAGAGGCCAATGGACCCAGGTAGAAGAGTCTGGGACCCCGCTGGAGCCGGCAGAGGTGCCCAAGGTGGTGGGAGGCCTGGCATAGAGCCGAGGGGCCTGCAGGCAGGGAGGGGAGGAGGCCGCCGCCAGAGGCCCCACGGGGCTCCCCAGGGTGAGCACCAGGTGTGGAGCTCTGGGCCGGGGCCAGCTCTGGTGTTGGCAGGGTGGTGGCAGGGTGAGGCAGGAGGGAGAGTCCTGATCCAGGCCACCTGGAAGGGACCAGGGCGCCCGGCGGCGTCAGGGAGCCCCAGCCCTGGCTGCTCAGGGCCATCTGGTCAGGGCGGCTGTCCCACAGGGCACACGCGTGTGCACACACGAGCTCACGTGTGCCCGCAGAGGCTCCTTTCCTCAGACGGCGACCCGGGGAGTCCAGGGACCCACCATTCTCACTCTCTCAAAGCAACACTGTCTAAATGGGGGAGGGAAAGTTTTCCCCAAGAAGCCATTTGTTTTTTTAAAAATCCAATTAGAAAGGAAGGAAAAAACATCAATGGCTAATTTCATGAGCTTGCCATAGAGGGAGTAGGAGTTGTAAGTGGCTTCCCAAAGTCACCTGTGGAGTGACTTGTCCCTGAACCTACATCCCCAGTAGCTCAAGGCCAATGCCTCCTCCTCCAGGAAGCCCTCCTGGATTGCTCCAGGCTGAGACCTCAGGAACCCGAGCCCTCAAATCAACCTTTCCTCCTCTGCAGCTGCTGGAGTTGGCGCCTTTGGTCACAGCAGAAAAAAGCGAACTGAAACACACGTCCTCCTGGGCAGAGAGCCACCAGCCCTGGGCCAGGCCCTGCCAGGCTCTGCAGGACTCGGCTGAGGAGACCCACAGGACCACCGTCCTGGGGAGACGCGGGGGCCGACAGGTGGCGTGTGCCGGCTGGGAGCAGACACAGGCCCCCGCCTGGTACACAGCTTCACTCAGGCCAAACTCGCCGGCCACTCCTCCAGGGCTGCCTCCAGCCAGCCCCAGCTCTCCCACCGGGGCACTTCTGGGTCCACTCCTCAGCAGCCCCTGACCGAGTCACAGCCACTCCCGCTGGGCAAGCCTCAGCCTCCTGCCTGGAAGACAGTACTGAGAGTGACATCTTTGGTTTCCAGGGTGGCTACCTTGTCCTTTGGTTCGAAAGCAGCAGTTGTGCAAGTCACCGACAGCAGATCCCTAGGCACTTGGCCTTGTGCCCAGCTCCCTGAGATGCTGGGGACACACCTGCGGCAGGGTCCAGGCGGCCCTCCTGACTCCACAGGCACTGGTCCCCGTCCCTGCACTCCCTGCGTTCCCAGGCCACACTGTGCCACCGCCCCCACCCCATGGCTGGAAAGGCCTTGGGGGTCCTCCAGCTGCAGCCCCGAGGACCCAGGCAGGGGAGTTGCCCTGTCCAGGGGCCTGTTCGAAGTTTGTGAAAGATGGGACTCAGCACCAGGTGCTGGCCTCAGACCATCCGTCCAGACCAGCCTCCCCATCGCGCAGACCAGTTCTCTCCTTCGAAGGCTCTTGGCCTCGTCCTGCCTTGCCAGGGTCTCACACGTGTGCACACATTGGGGGTCTCCGTCACCCAGGGAAGGCTGTTCCGAGACCCCGTGGATGGGGCATGTCCTCCCTAGACACAGAACTGGGACGAGTTCAGTTTATAACCCAAGCACAGTAAGAGATCAACGGCAGTAACAAACTAGAACAGCTTTCGCCATGAGTGAGTAAAAAGTTACATGATAAATTTGTGCGCATTTGTTCTCACTCTTAAAATATCTCACGGTTCCCTCAGCTTTTCCACTCTGAGAGCATCGGACGCAACGCGAACGTTAGCACCGCTGCTCTTGTGTTTTGGGACCATTATTAAGAAAAATAAGTGTCCTTTAAACAGAGGCATCGTGACTCCATGCGGTTGATCGGGCCACATGCGGCTGCGGAGTGCCGGGGGGCGGGTAGTGTGTATAGCACGGATGCTCTGGACCCTTGGACAGTCCCAGGGTGGAGCTGGCCACGGGTGACTTCACCACCAACTCAGGATGCACACCTTTGAAAACTTACCAGCTGTTTCCAGATGTCCACGTGGTATTTCCAGTCTGGCTGGTGGTGGGTCAGAGGGACTCTAGAGAGGGAGGCGCAGATGCGGAGGCACCACTGAGCCCGAGGACGGCACGTGGGCACAGAATGAGAAGGACGTGTCCTGGGCTGCATCCCTGCCGGCCTCTTGCAAACCCTGGGGCCGCCCCTGGACAGGACGGAGGCTGACCCAGTGGACTAGAATAGGGTGGCTGCAGGGCTGCAGTGGGGCAGCCTGCTCCTCCCTGTATCCTTGAACCCTGTGGGACACACTTCAATTCTAAATGTCCGTCCAGGACACCCTGGCCACTCCGAAGCCCCTGCAGGCCTTCTCTGTTGCTTGAGGACAAAATCGAGCTGCCCGCCCTCTGCCCTCGGGGCCTGAAGGAGGTGGAGCTGCAGCTGGTCCTCAGTGGGCAGCCCCGTGCCAGGCCCGCCATCTGCCCCAGCTCACCCAGGGCTCACCCGAGGCCCTGCCCGCTCCTCGGGCTCTCACATCCTGACCCCGTTCCAGCTCCCAGAATCCTTTCCCAAGGATTCCCGGGGAAGCTCTTCTTGCTGTGGCCAGCCAGCTTTGGGAGGGTCTTTCCACGCACTTTGCTGAGACTCATAAGGCTCAGGGGTCCCTGGGTCAGATGTGTGTCCAGCAAATGTCCAGGAGAGAGAGGTGCTGGACATCTGGCTGTGGAGGGCGTGAAGATGGGGGGACGTGAGTGGGTGAGATGCCAGGGGATCTGAGGGTCCGGGAGGCACCTCCTCAGACCCCCTGTGTGGCCCCTGATGAGGGTGGCGGAGGCACAGCTTGGGTCCAAGACCCCCAGGCCAGCAGAGGAGTCCACGACAGACCCCCAGAGCAGCCCGAGACCAGGGGACCCACCCTTGAAGAACCAGTAGGCATTTCTCCGGCAGGGAAGGCGAGAGGGAGGCCCCGGGCCCAGGGGCAGCGTGGACGGAGGCCTGGAGGTAGCACTGTGCTGGAGCCAGCTCGGGCCAGCGCCAAGAGTCCCAGCGTGTGTCCTCGCCTGTGTCACCAGCTGTGACAGTGCCTTGGCAGCTGGAAATCAGCCACTTGGGGAGTGGCCACATGGACATTGGACATCGGCCAACTCTACAAATCAGGGTCCTTCCTCCCTCCTCCCTCCCTCCCTCCCCCCTCCCTCCCTCCCTCCCTTCATCAGCACTTCACTGCCTGGAAATGGATGAGCAGGTGACTTCTGGAGGGATGGCAGGGGACAGCAGGATTGAAGGGCCAGAGGAGCCCGAGGGAGGCTGCGGGTGCCTGCTCTGTGAGGTAGGGGGCTGCACTCCCACCAGCCCCTCTAAGGCACTGAGGCCCAGAGAAGGTGCTGGCCGCTGCCCCTTGGTGAGGGGCACCCGGGCAGGGTCCCCGCTCCTGCCTGGTTGGAGGGCAGTGTTTCCAGAGCTCTCTCTGGGCCTTGGCTTCCCTGGGCCCGCTGCCCCCAGGTCGCCCCAGCTGAATGGTGCTAGGCTGAGCTCCAAGTCACTTCAAGGTAGTTTTGATTAAGAAGAAGGAGAAGGAGGAGGAGAAGCAAGAAAAGGAGTCGCAGCGGCGCGGCCTGGGGGGGCGGCTGCACAGCCGCGCAATTACCCTTTGAAATCGGGACATCCAGGCAGATGTTTCTGTTTTCGCCCTGTCCTGCTCTCTTTCCAACCCGGCGAAATTAGTTCCAAAGTCATTATTCACCTAATCACGCTAATAGCCCAACATCCGATCTGCCCTCTGCGACGGGCGCCCGAGAGCGCCACTTAGCACTTCCTTCCCCGTGCCCATTAAGTGGGGTCTGTCCCCGCACAAGTTAAACATTGCAGTTGACTTCATTCTCTCTCCCCTGCTCCTCCGGGTCCCAGGCTGGGAGATAAAGTAAAACACATTTGCTTCCCGGGAGGGAGGAGGGACACGGAGCTGCCTTTCTGGAAACCCGGCCCATCAATCATAAACTGATTACAAATTCGTCACCTTGAATCAATTTCTGTTCACAAGTTCAAAAGGCACTATGAGCTCGGGGCGATCTGGAACTTTCTACATGTGGAGAGGATTAACATTTGATCCAGCTCCTCCTTCTGAGGATGGGCTGTTGGGCCTGGGGTGGGGGAGGCGAGTGTGGACTCGGATCACATTAGCCCTACAAAGCGGCTCCGCAGCTCCGCCAGGCTGTGCTGCTGCAGGGGGGACCCCAGGGCCCCCGCGTGGCCCCGAGCTGGGCCGGGAGGCGAGGGAGACGTGGAGGGCACCCCTCGGGGTCAGAGCACATCACAGCCCAGGTTCTTAGGTACAGAACCCTCCTATGACCATGGTCTTGAGAGGAACAGAGACGGGAGGAGTGGAGACACGGTGGGGGTGGGGCCGAGCCGCTGGCAGCGGGTGTGGGCGCTGGGGCGGCTGCTCCCCCAGACCCCCAAGTCCCTACAACGCCCTCAGCGTCCTCCTCGGATTCCAGGACTCGGGCCGTCCTGAACCTGGGGGTCTCTGAGCCACCTTCTAAATCAAGAAAGGAGGTGGCGTGACGCAGTGTGCGGGGGACCCCAGCTTCACAGCCCCTCCCTCTCCACGCCAGGTCAGAGCAGCCTGGACCGCGGTCATGATGCCTGTGTGCTGGCCATGCCCAGGAAGCTTGGTGTCCACAGGCCAGGGCCAGGGCCCTCGCTGCAGGTGTGAGCGCCCCTGGGGACCTGGGGTGGCCAGTTGCTCCTGCCTCCTTGACACCTGCTTCCCTGACCCAGTGGCCCCGCTGAGGCCGCCAGCAGCTTCCCAGGAGTCGGGCGAGGGCCTCCTCCTGAGGGTCTTGCCTGGACGCAACTCAGACCACACCAGGCCAGCGGCCATCTCCCACGCACCAGTCCTCCCCGTCACTCTGTAGCTACAGACCCCTGCGGGCAGCTGGTCCCCAAGGCTGATGCACGTCCCAGGAGGGCCGAGGAAGCAGCATGAGCCAGCAGGTGGACGCAGCTGGTGGGACCCGCTGGCCTGGGCCACCACACGGTGAGGGACCAGAGCAGAATAGGAATGTCACTCGAGGGGCAGGGTGGGGGCAGGCCCTCCCAGCCACTGCTGCCTCAATCCCTCCGCTGCCAGGAGGTCGCCCAGGGTCACTGGCTGGGGCCAGCAGGGACCCCACAACACTCACCCAAACCACCCATTCCAGCAAGGAGTGCTCACCCCTGAGGAGCCCTGGCCCCGACCCTGGGGACCCTGGACTCCTGCTCGCTCCCACCTGCTCCTCGCTGGGCTGGCTGCTTGGGAGCCGTCGCCTCCCCTTCGCCCGGGAGCTCCTCAGCCCAGGCCCGTCCTGCAGCCTCCGCCTCTCCCCGCTGTGTGCAGGCCACCCCACTCGGCAGGGAGCCGGCTGCCCCCAGGTGTCGGTGCTGCGGCCTGGACAGACCTCTCCCGAGGCTGCTTCTCAAGCTCCCCAGCTCTCTCCGGGGTTCTCCAGCTTTCTGCCAAATCTGCTTTTGGGGACAACTCAGGCTTGGGGTCAGCAGGCCCCTGTCCCTGTCCGGGCTGCCACCAGGGACTCACAAGCCCTGGCGTGGCCACTTAACCCCTGGCCTGTGACGCTGAATCAAAGGGCCTGAGGCCACCCACCTCGCCCTTGGTGCAGGGGGCAGACTTGGGGAGGGTGTCCTTGAGGCTGTGCCAGATGTCACCCAGGCTGGTCGCCTCGCTGCCGGGGCCTCTGTCAAGAACAAGGGAAAGGGAGGCGCAAGGCCAGGGGGAGGGACGGCGAGTCCTTCCTCGGCTTGCTCGCTGCTCAGCCCTGCCCGAGAGGAGAGGAGAGGCCCGAGCCTTCGGTTCCTGTCCAGAAAGTGTGTGTGAGACACGCCCAGGTCCTAGGAGGGCCTGGGAGTTATCTGGATAAGGTCTGGGCGGTTGGGAGTCAAGACGAGGCCTCCTGGATGAGGCTGCTCTGGTCCAGTGACATGTCCTCCCCAGAGGTGGGAAACTTGGATGCAGGTCCCAGGAGGGGGGCCAGGAGGCCTCTTGTGGGGCTGGGATCCCTGAAGATGGTAGAAAACAGGAAGCAGAGGGGCAGGAGGGATCCCGCTCCCGCCTCAGAGGGAGGTGGGCCTGCAGACCCCTTGGTTTGGACTTCTGGCCTCCCGAGCTGCTGTTTTAAGCAACCGAGTTCGTGGCACTTTGTGGTGGCAGCCGGAGGAAGTAAACTCCAATTTCAACTAAAGGCTCACCACATAACCAGCTGTGTGACCTCAGATGACTCACTTAACCTCTCTGAGCTTGTCTTCAGGTCAGAAAAATGGAGATGCAACATGTCGCTCACAGGGGGTGAAGCCGGCGCTGACTGGACAGGCAGGAAACCTCCCCGGCGAGGGGCCCCGGGGTGCTGCTCCATGCCGGGGCAGGGGTGGGAGACGGGGTCCAGGAGCTTCCTGCGCTCCCTTTGATGTGCAGGACCGCATCCAGGGCAGGAGAAGCACTTTGAGCAGGGTCGGCGGGCGCGCTCTGAGAGCCTGGCCCCGCAATTAGCCGCAGATCGGGTTTCTGCCCAGGGTCCCACGAGCCGCCAGCCCAGCCAAGAGCCAGGAGCGGCCGCGCCCGGCCGGCATCCCAGGTTCCCAAGCCCCCCTCCCTGTGAGACTCTGCTCAGCAGATATTAATTTCTCCTCCATCACGGCCGACGTGGAGGGGCCTTGCCTGCCGCCCGCCGGGCCCTGTCCTTCAACGCAGCACCGGGCAATTAGGCCTAATGGCTCTGCAGGCGGGAGGAGGCGCTGGTGGCGGTGGCAGCCTGCCGGGGGCTGCGAGGCTTCCCCCAGGGAGGACAGGTTGCCAGGCGCACCCCAGACCAGCCGGGAGGGGCCGGGCCTGAGGACCTCCCGGGGGAGGGCGTTGGCACAGGGAGGAGGAAGTGACAGCACATTGTCATCGCAGACGCTAGAACAAGAGAGCAGGTGACACCAAGGGGCTGGCTGCACCCCACTTCCGATGGCACGGTGGACCGGGACCCTCACCTCAGTTTCCTTGGCTGTCGGGTGGGGTGGTGGCCTCCTCACAGGTGGTCGAAGGTCCGACAGGTGCCCGGCCCTCCAGGGAAGGAACCATGCGACTCATACCTGGAGTCCCAGGTGCCAGCAGCTGGCAGTAAGCCCGGCCCGTTCCTGCCCGGCAGCTGGGACCCCTCCCGAAGGCCCTGGAGAGTAAGTCTGGACTGCATGGAGCCGGGAGGCCAGGGCAGTGGGCCTCGCTGACCGGGCACATCTGACACCCCCAAGGTCCAGCGAGGTTGGTGGCCAGCAGCTCCTGCAGCTTACGACCCCAGGGCTGGGGCTGCAGCGGCCGCTTCCCACTGCCCTCACGTGCGGGAGGAGGAAGCTCTCCGGCCTCTCTCCTGAGGGCACTCATGCCACCGAGGGCCCCTCCTGATCCCCTCCCTAGAGCTCCATGTCCAGACGCATCTCCTCGGGATTAGCTTCAGCACGGGACTCAGAGGAGACCAGCACGCAGCCCTCAGTGACAGCCGCCCGGGAGAGTGGCGTCCATCCACGCCGGTGAGCAGCCTGGCCCAGGAAGGGCCCCCAGGGTCCCGGGTTCTGCCTGTCCTGGGGCACAGCCACCTCCCACCAGCTCCGCCCTGGGCTCCTAGGCCCCTGCCCCTCCCCTGCCTCTGGAATCGAAGCGGAGCCAGAGGTGAGCAGGTGAACTCAGGGACACCTGGGTCCTGCGCAGGTCACACCGGGCCTCAGAGTGGGGGACAAGCAGCAGCACCCCGTCACTTCTGCATGTTCAACAGCCACCACCGTCTCTGGCTACTCCCAGTGCCTGGCACGATCCAGAACATTCCACCCGCAGGAAGGGGCAGAGCAGGGCTGGGTCCCGGGTGGGTATGGAGGGGAAGGGTGCGTTCTCAGGGCGTGGGCGGTGTCGGGGCAGCATGCTGGGCTTCCCTGATTCCCATGCTGGGCTCAGAGGGACTTTGCTGGGAAATAGGGCCTTTATAGACAGTGGGGGTCAGGGTGGCAATGAGGTCAGGCCAGATTGGGGCCTAAGTCCAGTGACTGTGTCCTCATGGGGAGAGGGGCAGAGACAGATGCAGGAGACTGGAGTGACCCGGCCACCAGCCCCGGACCCTGGGGCCACAGCAGGTGGAAGAGGCAGGAAGGAGCCTCCCGAGGCAGCACAGCCCCAGGACGCTTGCTCTCAGACTCCTGTCCCTGGACGGCGAGAGGACCACATCTGGCTGTTTGTCCCTGCAGTTCCAGGACATGCGGAGGGTGGCAAGGCGCCTGGTCCGTGCAACAGAGGAGAGCCTCTCCAGGGGCTGCTGGGTAAGGCCAGCGACTCCAGAGACAGGGGAGAGCTGGGTCCAGTGGAGAAGGCAGCGGGGGCCTTGCTCAGTCACCCTCTCAAGCCCAGGGGTGGGGGAGACACAGACAGGAAGGACCGAGGGGGCGGGGGCTCCCGCCTTTCCTGGGGAGAGGCAGCGGTCTCCCTGGAGCCCAGGTGCTCCTCCTCTCGCTCCTTTCAGGGTCTGGTGTTTGTGGTCCGGGCACCTGGCAGGGGTCTTTTGCCTTGAAGGGGGGTCTCCCCAGGTCAGGTGAACCCTGCCTGAGGGTTCTGGTCAAAATACTTCTCGTAGGGTTCAGGCGGCAAAGCAGAAGACCCCGAGGGAGGACAGATGCCGAGCTCTTCCTGTCCTTCCAGTCACCTGCCGGACTTCTGCAGGCCAAGTGAAGAGCCACTTCTCAGTAAAAGTGGCCTCAGGTCCCTGAAGAGAAACCCAGGGTCCCGGCCAGAGTCGAGCACAGGGGTCAGACCCCTGTTGGACCCTCACCCTGACTGTGGGCGGAGTTCTGGTCTGGCACAGGTGCTGGCCAGGGCCACCCGGCCCCGGTCTCCTGGAGCAGAACCGGGCAGGCACCAGGAGAGCCCAGAGAGTGGGTAGGACCTCCAGGCGGCGAGCAGAGGAGGCCCGCACAGCCGAGGCCCCGATGATCCAGCCCTTCACAAGGGCTGATTACCCGAACCCCAAGACCAAGCACAAGGAGCACTTTGCTGTCAGCCCCACCTTTTACACAGGGGAGTGGGGCCCGGGGTGGGGTTGCTGACCCAGGCTGCCTGACACCCCGTGGCAGCAGACGGGCCCCCACGTCCACGTGCTTTCTGAGGCTCCTCCAGCCCTGCTGGCCGCACCAACTCACGTGAACTGGGGGGCAGCCTGGTGGGTCCCCGGCAGGCACCAGCCCCGCAGCTCCTGCGAGGGGCCCTGGGTACAGCGGAGAATCACACAGCCTGTCCTCAGATCTGTCCTGCCAAGCCGGGGAGGAAAGCGGAGCCGCTCTGTGCCGGCAGCAGGCAGCCAGTGGACGGAAGTCCAGCTCTGACCTTCCATGGACGCCTCTGGCCCCACATCCCGGCGCAGCGAGAGCACCAAGCCGCGGGATTGGGGCAGTCTCCAGGCCTGGCCGAGCAGCCACGCTGGCAGGTCCTCCCTGCTTCTGTCTTACGGGAGCTGCTGTCCCCAGTCCCTCTGTCTCTGACTGTCCACTTCACGGCCTCCCCACCTTCCCACACCCCCGGGGCTGGAATGTCTGTCCCATCAGCGCACAAGACACTCAGCACCCACTGGTCGGATCCTCCCTTCCAGAAACCAGGCTCTCCGGGAGCCTGGAGGAGCTCAGAGGGGCCGGACCACTGTCCTTCCCGGTCAACGGGCGGCTCCCCTGCACGTCCTGGTGGCCCAGGGACTTTGCAATAAACTCCTTTCTGCTGAGTTAATCTAAACTGGCTCCTGTGTGGCCGGAGTCCCCGACTGGCTAAGAAAGGCAGGGTGTGAGGCCAGGGGGCCCTGAGGGAAGAATGCTGGGGTCAGGTGGGGACACCGTCTGGCAACAGGAGGGGCAGGCCAAGGTGTGGCCTGAGCTCACATGCCCTTCCCAGGAGAGCCAGGGAGCCCCATCCCGCCTGGCCTCTCCCCTCCGGCTCAGCTCGGGGCAGGACACTCCAGGCCGCAGCACCACGCGGACGGTGCTGTCGAGGACGGCCTGGCCCCTTGTGCTCTGCACAGCCAGGCGCTGGGCAAATGCTGGTGGGACAGAACCTCAGTGCAGCCACTCAGGACTCCCAGCTACGATCAGAAGGTGATTTACATGGAAAGTACATGGTTTGTGCTGGATTGATCATGGGATAAAAAATCGGTCTCCTAGCCCACAGGAAGCCCATGTCTCCGACCTCAGCTCATGAGAGCCCAGTTCCTGTGATGCAGAATGGAGGGGAAGCGGAGAGCTGGAGGCCAAGGACAGACACCGGGCTTGGCCACCCGCAGAGGCCTGGTTGGAGCAGGCAGACCTGGAGCCTCCGGGAGCTGCGTCGGGCTGTGCGCTGCAGTAGGTAGAGTGGCAGTCGAGGCCAGACTTTGCAATGTCCCACCTACCGGCCAACAGTCTTGGGCTGGGGCCCATTCTGAGGACACACCTGAAGGCCCTGTCCTGACCACCAGGAGGCAGGACACAAATACAGGAAGGGTGAAACAGAACGACAGGTCCCAGAGACAGCTCCAGACGGCCAGGGAGAGGTCTGCAAGACGGGGCAGGGTGGCTTGCCACACTGGAGTCATGTACCGACTGGCTTTGCCGCTCCCGCCAAGGTCGGTCATCGTTCCAAGCCCAGTCCTCCCCTCCACCTCCAGGCCGCCTCTCCTCAGTGTGGTGACATCATGACCCTCCGGCTGATCTCCTGAGGTCCAGAGTCCGTGCTGGTGCTGCAGCCGTGGCTTTTAGATCAGCTGGGACACCCAGAACAGGGTCGGGGACGGGGAGCCTCCTAGGCTTCCCCTTGCCACGCACAAGTGCAAGTGCAGTGAGCAGAAGTCAGACGAGCACCGAGCGGCAGCAGCTGGGCAGGGCCTCTGTGGGAGGAGCCGCCTCTGCGCCCTTCACGGGAGTGAGCAAGGGACAGACGCTGGGCATCGCAGCGCCGCTCCTGGGCACATCCTGCCCAGCCGAAGCCGCACTGGGGGGGACAGACTCCTGGGCACACCCTCTAAGGGCAGGTGACAATGGGAGCACAGGACATGCAGGGAAGACTCTGGAAGCAGGGGAAGCAGGGTGTGCAGAGGCGAAAGTTTCCCCAGGACACACCTAGCTTTCAATGGCTCGGACCGATTTGATGTTAAAAACAAGTGCATCTGAGAAGAAAGGCAAGGATGCCAAACAGCCAGACAGGATGTGGAGAGAAACAAATTCCACAAAAGTAGGTGGTGATCCTGAAGAGGACGAACCCAGTAACAGAACAGAAATTAAATTCAAGATGTAACAGGAGACAGTGTCCTTGGAATGAAGGGCGGACTAATTCACAAACTGAGCCGTAGGAGACTTCCCAGGAAAGGCGTCGGAGGACGAGTCGCACTGGACAGATCCTGGTCAAATTACTGAACTTTGGCAACAAAGAGGTGTCTTCACGCACCCAGGCAACAGAATCCACCTGGGCTGTGATCAGGCGATTCCGTGGCACCAGCGAGCACCAGGCAACAAATTTCTGGGGGGAAGAGCTTGGGAGAGAACAAGGAGGAGTTTTTTGTTTTGTCTTTTAAAGCAGGAAATTTTCTCCGGCAGCAAGCTGACTGTGTCGCACAGGAAATATTGATTCTGAGCATAAAGCATCCATAATTCCATCCTGGAAAAAATGTTTGAGGATGAAGGACAGTGAGCCAAAGCTACAAGGAGGGTCATGATGAAGGCAGCACCCAGTGCCAGCGGAGAGTTGAACACCACCACAAAGGCTAAAGGAGAAAAGCAGCCCAGGATTTCTATACCCAGCCAAGGTGACCTTTGAATAAAATGCAAAGCATAGGCAAGCTCAAGTACACAGGTGTGCAAGAATTCAGAAGTTAGGGCCTTTTTGACCCTGAGAAAGACAATTTTTTTCTTAAAAAATAACTAATAAAGTTTGATTTGAGTTTTAAAAAAACCTCAGGATTAAGGAAGTTATTTTTAAACAAAAGGCTGAGGATGAGCATGGAATCAAGCTGTGCACACTAGGATCACAGAACAGCTCCTAAGTGTGATAGATCTTGACCACTAAACCAATGAACAAAAAACTCAGAATTTTGATTTGGATTGTGTAAGTCTGTCAGTAGGGAATTTTTTCTTAAAGGACAAGATGATAGTACATATTACAGGCTTTGAGGACCACAAGGTCTCCATCACGAGTTAATGATGCCAGTGAACCACAAAATAGCCCAAGAGAGCCTCTAAGTGAGCAGGAATGACTGTTCTGATAAAACTTGTTTGCAAAATAGGCAGCCAAAAAAAAAAAAAAAAAAATGCCAACCCCAGCTAAAGATGATCTGAGCAAACAAATAACACATGACATTGACTGAGTTTTCAATCCATGGACATGGTATGTCTCTCGGTTCATTTGGATCATCTTTAATTTCACTCAGTAATGTTTTGACTCTATGTGCAGATCTTACATAGCATTCGTTACATTTTATATCTATTTTTGTTACTCCAAATGGTAGTTGCAATTATTTAATTTCAACTTCCAGTTTTAAAAAAGGTCGACTTCCAAGCCTTTGTTAATATGGAGAAATTACTACTGAGTTTTGTATTTTGAATACAAACGTTTGAAAATATTCTACATAAAATTCGCTCATTAAATCTAGCAGGTTTGTAAAGAGTCCCTATGATTTTCTATTCAGCCGAGTAGCACATGACATTCCGATCAGCAGGTGGCGTGTAGGGTAGCGAGCTGGCCGCAGCCCCAGAGAGCTGGCTCCCGCCTCTCCTGAGGGCGTCGTTCCCGCTGATAGGTGATTTCACCTAGTGCAGTTTTGCTCATCACAGCCCCCAAGGGTGCAAAGTCCAGGCCTAATGTTGCCAACGGGGGGCCACATGTAGTGACGACCTGGAAACAAAGGGCTTTTAACTCTGTGCTCCATTTTTTTTTTTTTTTTTTTATACCAGGAATTTAACTCAGGGGCATTCCACCACTGAGCCATATCCCCAGCCCTATTATACGTTTTATTTGGAGACAGAATCTCAGTTGCTTAGTGCCTCACCATTGCTGAAGCTGCCTTTGAACTTGCGATCCTCCTGTCTCAGCCTCCTGAGACTCGGGATTACAGGCGTGCGCCACCATGCCTGCCCACCCTCGGCTACTTCTGTGAGACACATTGGTCCAAGGTACTTCCTCCCACTCTTAGATGAGGAAACTCAGATCTAAATGGAGCAAGTGATGTGCTTGAATTAACTTGTAAATAATGGCAGCCTGAACTCCAGTGCCCTCGGCCCCAGGGCACCCTGCCTTTGGCTGCAGCCACACTCCTGCCTGCCCGGCCCTCTTCTCTGCTCTCCTTGGGGAAAAAGTACCCAATATGCAGGGCTGTCCCCAGAGCAGCGTGATGGATCCATCCATCAGCAACAGTTAATGCCCCCCGTCACAGCTGGCCACGTGCAGACCCCCACCCTTGGGGACTAAGTCAGTAGATGACTTCTGGATCCACTCAGGTGATTCCCCAGGTCAAAACTAGTAGAGGAGTGATGACTGAGCCAAGGTTGGGTCGGGAGCTGGCCTCTGCCGTCCTGGGACAGAGACACATTTTCACCAAGCCCCAACACCCAGCCCCCCAAATAGCAAGGACCCTTTCCACTCTGAAAAGTCCTCCAGAGCGTGTTGGACTCAGCACAGCTGGAATCCACGGGAGCACCTTCCACTGCCCCTGGATCCAGCTGGGCCAAGGTGTGGGATTGTTCCAATGGTTTCAGTTTTCAGAAAAATTCCAGGGGGGGAAAACCACTTTAAAATATCTGAAGGTGTTGCCCCATCCCTCGGAGGGTTAAGGACAGGCAGCATCTGCTCCAGATGTCCCGCAGCCTGCACCAGATACTCACTGTCCATAAAAATCAGCCCCTCATTTGTCTTTGTCGCTGGGAGGTTCCAAAAACGGAGTTTCAGCCAAGACTGCAGATCAGAAACTGAGGCCCGGAGACGGCGTCTAGACACGGGCGGGCTGGGGAATAGCATTGGTGAGCACAGTCCTTTATTTTCATTAGTATCTGCCACTCAACCGAGATTTTTGAATGGATGAATCAAAACAGGAAGGAATCAATGAACACATAGTTAACTCATTCCAAGGGCTTCGGAAAGCAAGCTGAGGCCCGTGCCTCTGCCACGGAGAAGAGGCTGCTCTGACCTTCAGCAGCAGGGTGGGCCTGCGGTGTTCCGCCTGCCACCTCAGGACTCCAGGACCAGGCCTGGTCTGCCCGGCCTGGAGCATGCTCAGTATTTGTCGGGCACGTGGGTGGGAGACACAGACCCCACGGAGAAGCAGGTGCATCTGGAGTGTGTGGAGCTGCTGGGGTAGAGATGGGCCACGCTGCCCACGCTGGCCAGGCCCCGAGGAGCCAGTCTGTGGTCCAGGCCTCACAGCCCTGCCCAACTCACTCAGATGGGCGGGACCCTCCGCACATCCCTGAGTCCCTGCCACCATGGAGTCAGGGGACACAGTACCTCTCCTGTGTAAATTGAAGTGTGGAACCTTAAAGCTCTTAACCCAGACCAGCTTCCCCGTGTGCATGCGCTGCTCGCAGAAGGGACCCGCCACGCCCCTGCAGGGGTCATGTTTGTAAGAATGTGACTTAGAATATGGAGAGCAGGAATCTTCTCTGGGATATTCCTCACGATGGTGGAGCAGCGGGGAAGAGCCTGAGGATGGCCCCCGTCCCCGCACACCCCTTGCTCACTCTCTGCGTCTGCCGAGCAGGCGGCACACAGCAGCGGAGCACCCTCACTACGGCCCACGTCCAGAAGAGTCTGCCGGGAAATCCTGGCACGGGGCTTTCGAAGACCCGAGGACGAAAAGCCACTGTTCCCCTTCCGTCTGCAGACACTGTGCGCATTGATTTCCCAGTCGGAGGGACGGGAGGCTGGGGTCAGCTCAGGCAGAGTCCTGGCCTAGTACAGGCCCTGGCACCGCCAGGAAAGAGAAAGAAATGGGAAAAACCAAATTTTAATTTTCTTTTTTAAAAGATGAGCTTTGGAGACAGGAAGTAAGAACCCAGCTGAGGGCTCCTCTGGGAGCACGGTGACCTCGGCCAGCCCCTGACCTCTTTTGCACACACACACCTGCGACCCCAGACCAGGCCTGCACAGCCGTGCTGTGTGGGGACTGACTGCATTTCGGGACGTCCCTGGGGGGCTGCCCGCCAGGCTTTCCGGTGTGGGTGCAGGGGCTGCGGACCCCCACAGGCTGGGCAGGCTTGCGGCCATCCTCTTCATCACTTGCTAGCAGCAAGTGTTGCAGCTGGGTCGCCCAGTGCTCCACCTGGTGCTCCAGGCCACACCTGGCAGGCCCTGTGCCCTCGACCCCGACCTTGCCAGAGAGCATTCTCGCTGGGCTCCCGTCCCCCCAGCACCCTTTCCCATCTGCGGTGGTTTCAAACTGGACTAAGAGCTCCTGTTTTCCCACCGAGCAGGCCTGGGAGTCTGGGGACACCAAGAGCAAGTTGAAAAGTGGAACCCATGACCAGCAGAACCCGTAGATGAAGGACCCAGGAGCCTGCACTGGTGTGGCAGCAGGGAAAGGCTCCTCGGTGGATGAGGGCCAGGCTGCCCAGCCAGGGGGCCCGAGCAGGACCTCCAGCTCGAGTCAGCTTCCCAGCACGGAGCCCTGCCGGTCTCCACCTGGGCCCTCTGGCCTGGCCCTCAGCCCTGAGGAGCAGGATGGAGCATGTACTCCTTGGAGATCAGACACTGGGCAGGGGTGGGGCGGGGCAGGCCGATCCACAGCACCTTCCGCATCCTTCCTGATGCCACTGGGTGTCCTGTGGTATGGGTCAGCCCTGGGCTGCCCCTCTGGGCAGTGGTGGTGGAATATGGAGTCTGGGATGCCCAGCAGCCCGGAGGCAGGCCTCCAGGGTGCATCGTCCCTGCCTAAACCCTGCGCAGGTCTCAGCTTCCTCCTTTGAGGTGGCCCCTGGTGGGTGGGCGGGCCATGCGTCCCTCCTGAGGATCATGCTGCCCAGCACCCCAGGGGGAGGGCCAGGCAACCCTCACCGAGCTGTGGACGTCCCTTAGGGAGTTGTTCCAGAACGTCCCCAAGAGAGGGCTGGAGAAGGAGGAGGAGCAGGGAGAAGGCGGGAAGGACAGGCCAGGAGAGCACGGACCAGGGCGGGGCAGGCCACCACCAGGGGCTTGCCTGGGAGGCCACTCTGGACAGTGGTGGCTGCAGCTGGCCCTGCAGCAGGAGTGAGCCGCCTGGGGAGAGGGGGGCAGCTCAGGAGGAACGTGCCATTTCAGCCTGGCCGCATGAGCACTGGCACCCGCCCTGCCTTGGGGCAGTTTGGAGGGGATGGGGGCTGCTGGGCCTCGGGTCTGAGATGCCTTCGGGTCCCCCCGGGGCTCTGAGCAGGTGGCAGGCTGTGGTCTAGGCTCAAGGAGCGCCCACCTGGGGGCAGGGTGGAGGCCCATCAGTGCAGAGGCTGAGCCCCATCTTTGGGCGAGAGCTCCTGTGGGAGAGGAGCCCGGCCAGCCAGGGTACCCGGAGGCGGCTGCCAGGGAGAGTGTGTGTCCCAAAGCTGAGCAGCAGGGACAATGTTCGCGCCCAGACTCCTTCCCTCGCTCCCAGATGGGGTCGTAGTTCCTCAGACTCATCCTTCTGCTGAGAGAAGCAACCATCCCATTCACAGACAGAACTTTGAAGTTGGCAAGTTTCCTCCCAACCAAACAGTCTGATTCTCACTGAGTGCAACCCGTCCCAAAGCCCAGAGAGGCTCAGCCACGAGCCCCAGCCACACAGTATGGAAAGCAGCTTAGAACTTGAGCTCGCCCTGAGAAGCTTGTGGAAGTGGGTTAGAGAGCCCAGCCCTGCTGCCTGCAGTGTGGCGACACCCCGGACTCTGCCTGAGGCCAGCTCAGTGCCTGGCCCTGTCCATTGGCTTCCCGTTGCGGTGACAAGCCCGAGACGGTCCACTGGTGCACGGTGGGTTTGCTCACCGTTCTGGCGGTGCCGGCCCTGGCGGCCCGGACCTCCTGCTCCCAGGCCCTGGTGGGGGGTGTGAGGTGGAGCGGAATGACCTGCAGAAATAAGGGGGGAAGAGACTGGAGTGCCCCGTCCCCTCGGAATTAGGGGGATGTTCAAGGTCCAAACCCGGAGGCCTGCGGTGCAGGTGCGTGGCTGACAGGCCTTGTCCACGGGACTGCCCAGACCCTCCTGGCCTCCCGGGGTCCAGCCTGCATGGAAGATGAGTCTTCATCTGGGACCACACAGCCCAGGTAGAGCTGGGAGCAGCCCTGAGGGTGGGAGGCCAGGGGAGGAGGGTGTCGGGGACGGACAGCACCGTGCCAGGCCCCAGCAGGCAGGGCGGTGGGCGGTGACCTGCTCCCTGGAGAGCCACAGACGTTGGGCTGGCACTGGTCCCCCACCAGGTGCAATGGACAGGCCACTGGGCAGTCCGTGGAGGGGCTGAGGAAGAGCAGGCCCGCGGAACGAGCCGCGCCTAATGAGAGCCAGGCGGCCACACCTCGCTGTCAGGCGGCTCCTCGGGCTTTGATCAGCGATAAGACCTAAGTGTTCCCAGGACCCCTGCCCTCCCCCAGCCGCTCCAGCCGGTCACCACTTCCCCTTCAAAGCCACCTCTCATCACCCTGCCACGGTCCGACAGGCCAGAGCCAGAGGAGCAGAGCAGGCCGCCTGCTGGACCCCGAGGCAAATGGCCTGCAGAGCACCCCCACGCCCGACGCCACCCTCAGCCCAGACCACGGAAACCCTCCGACGCCCCAGACCCCAGACCCCCTCTCTGAGCTGCCCTGCAGCTTCCAGAGCCAGGCTTCCCTGGGTGGGGTGGTGGGGAGGCTGGGGCTCCCACGGGAGCCCACGTCCTTGACCTGGGAAAGGCTGTCCTTCCCCCACACTGCCATCCGCAGCCCCGTGGCCGGCGGGTGGGGCCACAGGGCAAGGACGGTGCAGACTCCTGGGTAGACTCCTGCCCAGAGCAAGAGGGCCAGCCTGGGACCTGGTGGAGCTGGTGACGTGTGCAGGGGCCCAGGGAGACAAGGGAGCAGGGACCCCCAGGGGCTGGGAGCCGCCGCCCTGGATGAGGTGTGACCCCAGCCTCCCAAGGCCCTGTAGGGCCTCATCCTCCCTCGGGCGCCCAGTGGGCTGAGGAGTGTGGACGGTGGCATTAAACCCAGAGACCGTGCTTCTCTGGGCCTCAGTGTGAAGTGGGGATGACAATGACCCAGAAGCTCTGTCCCCCAAGTCCACCCAGGGAAGCCCAGAGCAGAGCTGGCTCACAGCACTGGTGCCCACTAGGGTCCTGCCGCCTGCCTGGAGGCGTCTTTCCGCTTGCTAGCTACGTGGAGAGAGGGGCTGCTTTCCTCAGGACCCAGGAATGAACCCCAGGGGCTCCTCAGGCTCCGCTGGCCAGCGCTGGGCCCCAGGAGACGGGCTCCACCCTGCGCTCACCCTGGGGGCAGGCGGAGGGAGGCCGAGCCGCAGGGCGAGGGGCAGGTGCCGCGCCAGGTGGGCTGGCTGCCGTGGTCAGGTCCTCACTGAGAGTGGGGAGGAGCCAGCGCAGAGAAGGCTCCGGAAGGGCCTTCCAGGCAGAGGACAGCTGGAGGGCTGGAGGTGGATGGAGGCCCTGGAGTCCAGCTCCTCACGCATGTCGGCCACTGCCAAGGTCATTGGCCTTGACCCTGAGTGAAAGGAGGGGCTTGGGCAGGGCTCGAGGAGGGGCTGGTCGGGGTGAGAAGGGTCAGTGTCTGGGCATGTTGAGGTGGAGTGAGCTGAGGGACCTGCCAGAGGAGCAGGAGGCTCAGTCCTGCAGGAGGCCCGGCGGGTCTGTGTGGTGTGGTCACAGGGAGGCTGAGCTCTGAGGAGGAGGTGAGCAGGAAGCCCGCCGTGGGCTCAGGGAAGGGCAAACTGCCTCTGTGCCAACTCGTTCCTGACGGGGAGCAGAGGACAGCACCTCCCAGGTCCCGGCGGGGTGGCAAGTTGCTCCTGCCTGGCAGCCTGATGGAGTTGGTGACCATGGGCAGGAGCTCCCGTCCACCTCAGCACTGGCCGAGCTGGGGGCCGGGGCGCTGTGGGCCACCACCTCCTGAATCCTCCTGCATCTTCCTCTCCACTCACGTCCTGCTCTTCGGGCACATGGCTGCCAACCTTTGGGGCCCTCCCTCGGGTGCAGGGGCAGGAGGCAGGCGAGGCTCCTTCTTGTCCTTCCCTCCACAGGCTCTTGGTCAAAGGCCCAGTGGCCAGCGCGGGGTCCCCCCTGCTCGCTGTTTGCTCTGTGGTGCTGCACACTGAGCCGGGCCTCCTGCGGGCCGGGTGCGCCCCACCGCCAGCCCGCCCGGCCGTTTCTCTCTGTGGGGAAAGACACCTCCACTCTCCCCACCATCCCGACGGGTTGGCTCCGTGCTGCCATCGCCCCTACCCATCCCTAACTCGTTCTGCCCCCTTAGACAGTAGTGCCCCTCCCGCCGCCTCCAGCCGGCCCCCATGCTCTGCCTCTGGGCTCCACCCGTGGATCATGAATGTCCTTGGGGGCGGCTGGCTCCCTTGGCACAACGTCCCCAAGGCTCACCACGTTACAGCCTGAGCTCCTACTCCTGCACATCTGGCCCCAGGAGTGATCTCAGGGATGTGCCCACAGCCTTCCTGGACCATGACAGTGGACCCCCTGACCTCCCTGAGCCCCACTGGATCCTGAGCTCCGTGGCCTCTTGGGCCCCTAAGGGCTAGCACAGCCCAACCATCTCCTGCCCGCCCGCCTGGCGTCTTCCTCTCCCCAGTCCCCAGCAGCCTTGGTTCCTGTGGGCTCGGGGCTACACCATCAGCCACCTGGCCAGGTTCCATAGCCTGAGTGCTGCTTCTGCTCTCCAGGCCCAGAACTTTCCATGTGTATGTGGGCAGGGACTTCCCTTGTGGTGGTGACCCCCATGGGCACACTGGGTGGCAAGAGCAAGGTGGGAAGGGGGCATCTGGAGACAGCAGGGGGGCGTGCTCAGGGCCTGCACAGACCTGCCCTGGAGCCGGCGGTGGGTCAGTGCCCAGGCTCTCCATCACCCCCAGGGGCTGCTCCTCAGAAGAGCTCCCAGGGCCACAGGGCACTGCAGCAGCCCTGGCTGTGAGAAGTGTCACCAAAGGGCACTGAGACCCAGGCCAAGGGACCTAGGGACACACGGTCGTCCACGCTCAGAGCGCAGCAGGCCCTGGCACGGGCTGGGTGGGTAAGAGCAGCTGTCTCTGAGGAGGGACACCTTCCTGCCACTGCGTGCCAGCTGGCCTGCCCACTCCAAGGGCAGCTTCCAGGACACCACTCACCCGCCACCCAGAACCTCTGCCAGGCACTTTAGTCTGGAGCGGCCGCCTCCAGCCCGGCTGGCTGCTCACCCAGGGGAGGGGACAGACGCAGGTGCACCCTCCCTGGGGCCGGCCGCCCACCTCTGCCTGCTGGGTCGGGCAATCAGGGCTCCGGGTTTGTACCTCCCTCTTAGAGGAGGACTACATGTGCAGAGGTCCAGGGCAGTGGCCATGGGGACAACTGGCCGCTTGCTCGCTCTCCGATCTATGTGAGTCACTCAGGCCACCTGAGGAATCCGTTGGCGCCGCCCTCCTCCTCCGCAGCCTCCAGATGGCTGCCGAGCCCTGCAGCCTGGCTGGCCCGCGGAAACAGTGGCGCCTAACGATGCAGATTCCTGAGGAGGCCTGTCCGGGCTGACCTTCGGAGGGTCCGAGCGTCCTCCATTCCCACTGTGTCAACCCAACCTCTGCTGAGCTCTGGGGCACAGAAGCAGCAGAGGACCACCAACACAGTGGACCCAGGCCCTGGACTCCAGGCGGTGACCAGCACCTCTGAGGTGCTCAGAAGACTGTTGGAGAAAGGCCACGGACGGGAGTAAGGACAGAGGGCCTCTCAGCCTCAAGACTCCCACGCCCTGTGACCAGGAACAAGCCCAGGGTCCTCCCAGATGGCCAAGCATAGAGCATGGCCTGTGATGCTGGTGGCTCGGGAGGCTGAGGCAGGAGGATCACAGGGTCAAGGCCAGCCTCAGCAACTTAGCAAGGCCCTCTCTCAGAATAAAGAGATAAAGAGGCCTGGGATGCAGCTCAGTGGTAAAGCACCCCGGCTTTACTCTCCTGTACCAAAAGGACGTATCTCAAAAAGCCCCAGAGCAACGTGCTGTGGGCCGTGTGCTGACCCCACAAACCCACGTGCTGAAGTCCTGGCCTCCGGGACCTGAGCATCTGACCGCATTTGGAAGCAGGGTCTCTAAGAGGTGACCTAGACTAAACGAGGTCCCGAGGGTGAGCTCTAACCCAGCCTGACTGGGGCTCTTAGGAGAGGCGATTGGAGCACGCTGCCCAGAGGGTCACCTGGATGTGAGGACGGGACAGGAGACCCATCTGCAACTCAAGGACAGGGCCCGGAGTCCAGCCGGAACACCTTGCTGGGCCACGAGGCCTGAGCCCAACATTCGCCCAGCTGTGGCACTGTGTGGGGACCACTGTGTGGGGACCCCTAGCTGCCTGGTCCTGCTGGGCCGCTGGCACATCCCTGCCCTCAGCCCTTCAGTCCATCAGGCTGAAGTTCCCAGGGAGGCCTCAGTGCCGCGCTGCACCGCCCCAGCCCGGCCTCCACGGGCTCCCGGCTGGCTGGTCTGCTGGACGGCCAGCCTCCCAGCACAGCGCCCCCTCGCTGTGGGCTCAGTGGGCACTTGGTTCCTAAGTGCTGTGATGGCATGTGAGAGGACCGTCACCGTGTCACGGAGGTCCAGGTGGCAGGTGGGCGGGAGTCAACAGCTCAGCCCTGCTGCGACCGGGAGAGGCACGCCGCCTGCCGGCTGGGCCTCCACCATCCCCAGCAGGGGACACTGGGGGGGACCCCACGGGCTGGCTGCTCCCTCCCAGGGTCTTCCAGGGAGCTAACCTCACTTTGCAGGGGACGTTGACGAAAGGCAGGTCTGAGAGGCAGGGTCGTGTCTCCAGGGTCTCCCAGCGAGGGGAGCGGGCCCAGACTCAGGCCCCAGGGCGGCTCCAGAGAGGCAGTGGCCTCGCTCTCGGGAAACTCCAGGAGGAGCCGGAGAAGGCGGGGAGCAGACGGACCCTGGAGGCCTCCTGCCAGCTAGGCCTGTGTCCCAGGGTCGGGGTGCAGAAGGCGACAAGCAAGGAGGAGCCCCATGATGGGGGGGCTCCTGCAGCCCCCCCAGGCCGAGCACCCTGGCCAGACCCAGAAAGCGGGGTAGGGGCTGGGCCTGGGGTCTGCCCGGGCGCCTGGGAGCCGAGCCCCCTTGTCACTGGGCTCTAACCGCAGGGCCCTTGCGCCTGCAGCCTCACCCGGGAAAGCACTCCCTGACCCTGCCGCCGGCCGCTGCCATCTGTCGCCACACATGCCGCAGCAGACTGCCCGCGTCTCCCTGAGCCGCTGCTCGGCTTTCTCCTAAGGGACGAGGGGACTGCCAGGCACAGCTCTCCCTCCCTGCACCCGGCCACCCGCCCAGGCTGCCCCTGGGTTCAGGAATTTCACTTGGGCTTCCTTTCCCAAGGCTCCCATCACTGCTCCTCGAGGCCCCACCTCAGAACAAACACACAAACAAACACACAAACAAACAAACGAACGAACGAACAAACAGACAAACAAACGAAGCGCTTAGAGCTGATTAAAAAAAAGTTAAGTGGTTCTGTAAAGTCATTTGTAAGAGTCGGGAGCCCCAGAGGAGGGAGGGGAGGGAGGTGGGGCAGGCGGCAGGGCGGGCGGGTTCCAGCCTGGGCTCAGGGTCCTGCCGCGAAATCCAAGGCTGGACAGACAGGGGAGCGGCCTCTCCCCGGCCTGAGCAAACCATTGACTTCATTTTTCCGTTTCAAATGGTTCGTTCGTTTGTTTGTTGTGCAGTTTTTTTTCAGTCTGTTTGTTTGGTATTGGGAACTGAACCCAGGGGTGCTCGACCTGAGCTGTAGCTCAGACCTTTTTATCTTACTTTGAGACAGGGTCTCACTAAGGTGCCCAGGCTGGCCTCCAACTTGCTATCCTCCTGCCTCAGCCTCCTGAGAGGCTGGGATTACGGGCAGGTTCCCCGCGCCCAGGGTCTGGTGTTCTTCCTGTGGTCAGGAAACACATCTAACCAGCCGGGATCCAGGCAGGTCCCAGGTCACAGTCACACAGCTGAGGCTGGCCCTGAACTCGACGGGGAAGCACGGGCAGGCCAGGCTTCCCTGCAGAGGGCTGGGTAGGTGACAGCAGGGGCTAGAATGTCTACGGCATGCAGGGTGGACCGGGCTGTGGGGACAGGGTCCAGAGACCAGAGGGAATGCCATGCTGTAGGAAGAGACCCCAGGTGCAGGCTGAGGGGGAGACCTGGACTCTGGCTGTGCCGCTCACACCACCCCTTCCCAGCCCCACTGGGGCACCATAGCCTGGGACCTGGGCCCTCCGTCCCCTGGCGCTCAGGGCTGGGCTGCTCACGGGCTCTCGGCTCGGGGGAGCAGAGGGGCTTCAAAGCAGCCCGCTGCCTGCAAGGCGGGCTCTGCGGCCACACCAGCCGCACTCCTGCCCCCGGCAGGCCCCCGGCAGGCAGGGAGCGGCGTGGCTCCCCCCGCTGCAGAGCGCAGCCCCCTTTAATTAACGGCGCCCGTGAGGGCAGCCGCGGTGGCTGCCGACCCGTCTGCCTGGGCTTCTGAGACGATTTTGGCGCCAGAGGCCTAATGTGGGCGCGCGGTGCCTGGGCGCCCAGGGACCCGGTGCCCATCCATCAACCGTCCTCCTCCCCCGCCCGCGCAGATCAATACCCCCCCACGCCCAGGCGGCCCTGCTGTCCCTGTGGCCGCACCCCTCCCAGCTCTGGACGCGCACTGGCGCTGGTTTGGGCAGATGCCATCTGGGTGTGGCTCTGGGAAGGGCAGGCCCGTGAGCTGGTCAGCCCCTGGCACGTGGCCCCTTGGGGATCTGGGCCCCAGGCCCCTCCCAGCCCTGCCTCTGGTCCTGTGCAGATGCCATGGCTGTGTCCCGGGTCTCCCGAGCGTCCACTCCTGCTCAGGGACTTGGCTCCCTCTTGCTGGAGGCTCAACGGGCTCCCATGGGGGGGCTCGATGCCCCCCAAGGGCATTACCATGACGGGCCTGTGCGTCTGCCTCCCCCGCACCTCTGCAGCTTGGTGCCGTCTGGTCCCCAGGGCCAGGGCTGAAGCTCAGTGGCTGAGTGACGGCCAGCCCTGTGGACCAGGCAGGGCCTCAGAGGAGAGTGCGCAGGCCTGCTGGAGGGCAGCTGGAGGAGACCCAGCTCGGCAGCCATGCCGTCCACCCTCAGGGGCAGGCCCTGGGGCCCTGGGTGTGGCCCCAGTGGGAAAGAGGGGAAGCTGGGTGAGGCCATCGTGGATTAGGGCACACCCCAAATTCAATGAGTGGTGTCCTTAAGAAGAAAGCTTGCAGGGGACAGTGAGGGGGAGGACGGTGCTTTTCTGACAGGGCCAGAGGTGGGAGAGGCCGCCCTGGACACCTCGATTTGGGGCCCTGCTCCCCAGAACCACAGACGGTCAGTCTGCCCCGCTCTAACCCTGTCTGCCTTTGCCCTGCAGTGTGGGTGGACGCCCCTCCAGCCCTGACGCCTCCCCTCTCTGCCCCTCCGCACTGCTCGAGGCTGGACATGTGGGCCATCTTAACCGCTGTCCTTGACTTCTGACCTCTGCCTCCCTCAAGCCAAGAGCTGCTCCTTCCCGGAGGAGCCCCGTCCCCTGCACCTTGAGTGTGCAGGTCTCTCCCCAGCCTGCTTTGCCCACGTCTCCTCCTGTCACTGTGTCTGAGCCTGTCCAGGGTCCTCATCGCCCTGTTCCCTGCCTGGAGTGCTCTTCATGTTTTCTTCATCTGCAAACTCCTACGCACCCTTCAAAACCCACTGCAACACCACCTCAAGAGGTGGGCAGAGCCGGCAGATGAGGCACAGTCCCTCCAGATCTGTAAAGCGCAGCTGGCCTCCCCTTACCCTGAGGCCCAGGCCGCCTCCAGCTTGGTGACCTTGGCAGCTCCTTTGGCCTCACTGCACCGCACATCCTTCTATCAATTGCTTAATGAAAACCTGGTCTCGAGCCGCCTGTTGTGAGTTATTGATCTCGTCTGCCCTGGATTCTCATCCCACTTAACCAAAAGCATTTCAGATTTGGGATCTGGAGGATTTTGGAATATTGTATAAACTTTACAGGCTGAGATTCCCTGATCCCCAAATCCACAATCTGAAGTGCTCAGAATCTCATATTTCTGAGCCTCATGTTGGCACTTGAAGAGTTTCAGATGTGGGAATATTTCAGATTTGGATCTTCAAATTAGGGATGTTCAACCCATATTAACATCTTTATTTGCTTTAATCAGAGTTCTTGATTCTGTTCAGGATGGTTATCTATTTTCTGGACGGAATTTTGAGACAAAGGGCAATGTTAAGGACGCATGCTGACAACACCGGCCACGGTGGGGAAACGGGCAGCAGCAGGTGTCCCGAGACCCTGGGTCCTGCCCAGCCTGGCCTCTCAGTCAGCGTGGGGTCTCCGGGTTCCACTGAGCAGTCTCCCTCGAGTCATCTCCCTTTGAGATTCATAAACTTCAGCTATTTGGTTTTCTGGTGCTGGACTCGATGTCCTGGTCTGTGAGATGGGATTCAACACTTGTTCATTCCAGGGACATTAACTGGGTGCCCCTTTGGTGCCAGGCTGGTTCGGGCACGGCTCTCAGCAACGCCTGGAGTAAGCAGCACATCCCGGCCGCAAGACAGTGCCGAGGAGGCAGGTGCTGCCTTAGAGCGAGGCCATTTGTGGCTCGTCGGGGGAGACTGTGGGGAGGAGCGGGGTGGTCGAGGAGCGTGGAGAGGAGGGCTTTCGGGCAGCTGAAGGGTGGGCATGGCCTCTGGGATGGCAACTTGGACACCACGGGGACTCTGCAGTGGGGACCTTGCCCACACACACCTTCCCACACGAGCACCTCACCCGTCTGAGCCGCGCCGCTCAGGCCTGGGCAGTGGTCTGTGGCAAGCGGAGGCACCGTGCCAGAACCCAGTGTCCAGCTGGGAGGCCCAACATGCTGCAGAGGCAGCAGGGACCAGGAAGGCCGCAGTGGTAGGAGGGCAGAGGTGGCCAGCAGCCAGGGGCTCCCCTTTGCAGCTGCATTTACTGCCTCCAGGAAGAGACCAGGGCTGGGCCTCGCTTGACTCTGGGCAGGAGCGCGCAGGAAGCCACCGGGCTCTGGAGGGCGTGCAATCTGGATTCCAGAAAGTGAAGGCTTCAAGGCTCCACAGCAGGGACAGCGACCCTCTCAGGATGTCTGCCAGACTCTGAGGCTGCCTGGAGAGAGGGCAGCGCAGCCGAGAGCTAGGACCCTGACAGGCAGAGTGAAGTGCTCCCTGGTCTTGGCTTCAGGAGGCAAGGACCCGCCAGGTGAAGGAACCCGGGAGCACAGCAGGCTCAGGTGAGCCCCTGGCCCGGACACGGGGGAGCAGGAAACAGAGGCCACAGGACCTTCCCCAGCTGGAGTCCAGCCCAGCACCACCAGTCCCAAGCCTTTGGCTCCACGTGCTGCCTCGCATAGGCAATGAGGAACTCAGCAGAAAGTGTCCTTCAGAGCCTCTGTGGTTTTATCTGCAGTATCTTCCCAAGATAAAAAGAAATTATGAGGTGGCAGAGATGGAATGAGGAGCATGAAGGCCAAGGAGGCAAACCAGACACAGATGCAAGGTGGACCAAGCTTCCTGGGTCGCTGGCAAGGACTTTGAGAGAATGAGAACGATCACATGCTTTAAAAGGACAAATGATGTGACAAATTAATGTTTTAAAAGAAAAACTTCAACTGATGATGCAAATCTATTAAAGAACAAGTGAAAAAAATCTAAAAGTAAAAAATAGTACATAAATAACTCAATAGATGGATTTAATAGCAGCGTAGACACAGCGAAAGGCAGGATTAGTAAAAAGGAAGGTCATGGAAGTTATGTAAATTGCAGCCCAGAGGAAGAGGAACAGGAAAGGCAGAGACACAGGAGGCCGCCGGACTAACGTGACAGGGTTCAGGAGGAGATGGAGTGCTGTCTTCCGTGGCTCTGCCCGCTCCCCAGACAGCTGCAGACTGGCAGACGTCCTGACAGGGAAGGGCTCAGGTGTGTGGAGCCCGTGAAGCCTCACTCTGCTCCTCCAGTTCTGCACACCCCATTCAGAGGCTGTGGCCCTAACTGGCATTGTGCTGGAATGTGGAGATGGTGCTTTGAGCAGGTGATTAGGGTTAGATGAGGTCATGAGGGTGGGGCCCTCATGATGGGACTAGGACCCTTATGAGATGGGACACCAGCAAGATGGTTTCTCTCCACCAAGTAAGGACACAGCAAGAATCAGTCACATGCCAGCCATGAAGGGAGCCCCCACCAGGACCACCAGCCAGTGCCTCAGGCCAAGAACTGCCCAGCCTCCAGAGCTGTGAGAAACACATATCTGTCACTTGAGCCACCAGTATAGGGCATTTGGTATAGAAGCCAAGCAGACAGGACAATGGGACAGAAGAAAGTGAATAAATATCAACATAGAACTTTCTACATTACTTGTAAGACACAAACTCACACATTCAAAATGCCCTGAGATCCCAACCAGGAGGGAAACAGAAGCATAAAAAAGACTTAGGCTAGACTTAGGCACACCATGCCAACTAGACTTAGGCACACCATGGCAACACCACTGGGAAGAAAAGACAAGAAGAAAGTCCTTTAAAAGAAGTTGAGAATGTCTTTAAAACATTCAGAAGGGAAAAGAGCACCTTATACCCATTACCTTCAGGAAAACAGTTATGAGAACATAGTGTCTTCTTGAAGAAAGTGTGGAGGCTGGGGAGCACTGGAGGAAAAGATCCGCCAACCTCAATTCTATACCCAGACAAACTGTCCTTTAAAATGATAGCTAAAAACATTTTCATACAAACAGAAACTATGTCAAAGAAACTAGTAAAATGAATATTGTAAGTAACAGGAAAACAATCTGGTTAAAACACAGGAATGTAGGAAGGACAAATAGTTAAGTGCTAAGTACACTGACAAATATGAGAGAAGTGGCTGTTCAAAAACAATGATCATGTATGATGGGGCTGAAATGTGTATAAATAAAAGGCAGGAAGTGACGAGTGAAGGTGGGAAGGGTAAGTGAGGTGAGGTTGTTCTAAGGCACAACAGATGAGGGAACAAAGTGGTCAACAAAATTATTTCTAGCGGACTTGATAAGGGAATAATGTGTCTTTTAATCTCTATGTTACCACTAAAACTAGTGAGCTAATGGCGAAAAGGGGTAACAATTTTGAAAAGATCAATTCAAAGAAGAGATGCAAAAATAGAAGATGGAGGAAAAATAGGAAACAAATAGCAGGATGTGAAATATAGTCCAACTGTATTAGTAATTACACTAAATGTAAATGGACCAAACACTGTAAGTAAAAGTGTACGTTGTTAGACTGCATAAAACTTCTCAAAACCACATGTGCTACATTAGACAAATGTCTTAGCTATCATGGTTCCTATCCACCTCTCAGAACCTGTTGAAAACACCACAGTTCTTGTCCCTTGTGCACCAGAAGCACAAAAATGCTGCTATTCAAAGCATCCAGCCTCTGTACCTTCACTTATGCTGTACCTTTTGCCTGGAATCCCTTCCGGGACTTCTCCCTCAAATATTCACATTTGCACATTTTTCCCTGGTTCATGATTCAGGGCCCAGAGCAGGTGAGAACACACCTCTGAAAAGCTTTCAGTGGCCCTCCTCTGTTCCTTTCCACCTTGGGTTTACCTTTCCCAGGGTCCCCACACTGATGGCACTGTGCCAATTTATTGCACTTCAGTGCCAGGGCAGGCACAGCACAGAGGCAAGCCCTGCAAAGGCAGTAACCATGACAACCACAGTGGCAGACCTAGACAGGTGCCAGACGCCGTGCCGGGCGGTGGCTTCTCACGTCTTACCTCATTTAACCCTCACAGGGCTCTGAGGGGCGGGGTGCCACCCCTCCATCCCAGGCAGCAGGCAAGTGTGTGCCCCTGGGACAGAGACGATGACAGGGTAGGAAGCTAGGAGTCCCGCAGTTGAGGCTAAAGGTGTCACTAGAGAGGAGTGTCACTAATGTCCTCATCTCAAAGGCACCTGGCTCGTGGCTGCTGCTCTGTAAGCCACCTTCGCCTCAGATTGACTGGCCAGTGACTGAACCGCGAGCCCGGGGCGAATCTGAGTCTCCGGCCTCACTTCAGCACCAGGAATCTCAGGCCATGATCACAGGAGAAGGGAGGCAAAGGAGGCTCCTGGGGACTCTCAGGGCCTCCGTCCTGCCTCCACCCGGAGACAACATTGCCATAGATGAAGGCCCTGCAGTCCACGCTCACCAGGGTCCCCACCGGCCTCTCTGACCCACAGCCCCGACCTGCCCACCAGGCCACCCAGGCCCCTGGGTTCTAGTGCTTAAGCCTCCAGGTCAGGGGCTTCCCCTCCGGGTCTCTTGGCGCCATGGGCTCTCACATCCCCGCTCTCCGTGGGCCCTCTCAGTCTGCAAGGACCCCTGCGACCTGTCCCCTCTGGACTCTCACACAGGCCCTTTGCGTGTCCCCTGAGCACACACACCTCTCTCCCGCGAGCCCCGCTCCCGGCCCCGCCTGCAGTCTGGATGTTCTGAGAGGCTCTGCGACGCGGGCACATCACAGGTGCTCAGAGCAGAGTGCTCCCGAGGCAATTAATCCCATTAGGGAGAAGGAATTCACAGCCTTCAGGAGGCCGCCCGCCTTCATTACACGCCGCCGGGCACGCAGCCTTCCTGAATCCTAGGCGAGGCGCTGGCAGATAGGCGAGGTCCCAGCGGCAACTTAGAAAAACGCCCCTGGGATTAACCCCCTCCCCACCCCGCCCCACCAGGCCACAGCACCCCGTGGCCACACGCCACCCTTCCCACGTCCCTGGCGTGGAGCTCAGGTTGAGCACAGGGTGGCGGTGGTGCTCCCTGGGGCCCAAGGAAGGTCTCGGGTGGCCGTCTTGCCTCGTCAGGCTGGACACGTGTCCTCCGTCCCGCGACGTCAAAAGCCCACTGCTGATTGGGAGTGACTGCCTTCAGCAGGGACAGCCAGGAATGGACTGATCAGCTGCTAACTGCTGATTGCAAATCACTTTAATGATGTGTTAACATTTAATTAGATCGCTACCCATTGCTTCAGATCACGCGTACAGCCGTGAACCCGACTGCGGAGCGCAGGACGGAACACCCGCCTGGGCCTGGCCCGGGCTGGCCCGGCTCAGCCAGCACCACGCAGCGGGGATTTGAGGCACCTGCTCTGCCAAGGGGCCCGGGCCGAGCTCCTCCCTGCACTGCAGGGGCGACGGCTCACTCGGGGAAGGGGCAGAGGTGGCTGGTGATTCCGAGGCTGCAGCTACGGGACCTCAGCGTGCGCCGTCTGGCTGCCGATGCCCCCGAGGCCCTGGGGAGTAGCAGCCTGGGTCCCTCTGGGCCCAGCTGCCAAGGTGCCCTCAGGTCAGAGTACGGCCCGAAAAGGGAATGGCAGAGGGCATCCCTAGGCAGGAGGGAGGCGGGGGCAGCGGCTACTCAGAGGGAGGCTACTCAGAGGGAGGAGCCACACACCTGGAACAGGAAGCTCGGGTCATGCGTGAGCACGCAGGGCCTGGTGCCTGGGAGCAGGCCTGCTGCGGCCAGTGGTGCTGACGGCGTCCACCGCAGGGGCTGCGTGCCAGGCTCCTCCAGGCAGGACGGGGCCCAGGAAGAGCACAGGCGCTCTCTGCCCCAGACACTGTGCCCAGTGGCTCTGCACGCCACGCACACACACACGCACGGACCCCACTCACCTTCTGCACACAGGTGTGCACACGCCCTGCACCCTCGCAGCCACACAGTGCACCCGCCTGTGCCCACACATGCCCTTCAGCAGGTGCGCACGCACATGCACTCACGTTCCGACATGGTTCGTACCTGATGCCCCCAGAGGCTCCTGAGTCGCAGGCTTGGTCCCCAGGGCAGCAGTGGCCAGAGGTGGGCTTTGGGTGGTGGCTGGGTCGGGAGGGCTCTGGCCTTGGCCTTGGCCCTGTCCATGGGTGGGTTAATCTGAATGGACTCCGGGAGGGGGTGGAAGCTCTAGGCAGTAGGCTTGCTGTCCCTGGCCCCTCCTCTGCCACCCGGCCCCCAGGAGCTGAGCAGCGTCCCTTCGCCACCCCCTGCTGCCTCGATGCTCTGCCTCCCTCAGGCACAGGGTAGGGAGCCTGTCCACCATGCTGAGCTCTGAGATCGAGGGCCAAGTGATTGTCCCCTCAGGTTGCTATTCTCAGGTGTCAGTCACAGCAACGAGACGTGACCAGCACACACTCGTCCACACACACAGGCCCCCCTCGGGCCCACTCGCACCCTCCTGTAGGCGTGAGCACTCCCTGCTCACACACACGCCCACCCGGCCACCCCACCGCGGGCACCATCCTTGGCTTCTCTCCACACGTCCACCTGGGTAAGCAGAGAGCCGGCGTGGCTGCGGGCCTTGCTGCCCCTCACAGCGTGACCGGGAGAGCACCGTGCTCGCAGGGCATGCGGCGGCCCCTCCACTCTGTCCCCACAGGGGCCGCGGTCCAACACCGCTGCTGAGAGGCCCGGGCAGCAGCTGCTCTGCAAGCGCCACCCCGGCTGTGCTCAGAGCCAGCCACTGCCCCCAGAAGCCCTCCATGACGTGACGTGACCAGACAGGCGCGAGGAGCAGGCCCGCAGTCATGCAAAGTGCAGGGGAATCCGTCCTGAGCCTGCTGACCCACGGCGGCGTGGCAGCCCGGCTCGCCCGCGTCGGGCCGTTTAACCCCGGCCTGCGGAGCCAGCGCCTCGCTCTCTGAGGTGCCAGGAGCTACGCTTGTTCTCTGAGTTGCACTGACTGCAGGGGC